>APFE030624532.1:74369-165040 GCA_000404065.3 Pinus taeda
TATTTCATTTCCAAAATCAGATTCATATATGCTACTTCAGTTAATGGAACTTGCGTGTATACGCAACTGTATTTAAGGAATCTAGCGTATTCCTGCAAACTTATGATTCAATTAATTTATCATATGTTGATATTTAATCAGTGCATCAAAACCATATAAACAGTAACCAAGTGCAATAAAATCGAATAGACAATCACACACACATGAACACAAGATATAAGGTGGAAACCCAATGTGGGTGAAAACCACCTACTGCAATCGTCTCCATCTTCTTTTTAATAAGAAAATTCTTTTTACAATTTTTGTACTGGTGCAGTCTCATACCAGTACGCAGGATTCTGCCTGTAGAAGGCTACAACCTTTTCTTGTTCTCCAGCTTCTCCTGGAAGGGAGATACAACCCCCTTAGCTCTTGTACTAGCTGATATGTTTAATAATACATAGGTGTCGGCCTACGAAAGGCTACAACCTTATCTTTTCTTCCAGGGACCACGTTTCAAAAATTTCCAGACTGGATCCATCAATAACATTATTCAAATATCAAATACATCTGCATCAATTAATCTCCTTTGCACCAACTACAACTGAATCAATCAATCACTTTTTAGAATGCTGTAACCAAAATACAGTATCAGAAACTAGAACACTGTAACAACAACCAAAAGTAGCTAAAGCATATTTTATGAGGTATACACTACTTCTACGTGTCGAACCTGCGTGCATACACACTTTTCTCAAGGCGAAGCTGTGTACAGATCTGCAAATCAATTTTAAGATGTATACGTTGTTTTGATATGCAGAACCAGCGTGTATACGTGCTTTTTCTAAGGTGAACCTACGTACAGATCTATAAATGATGATTTAATCTTTACAAAAATTCCAGACTTCAGTTATACCCAGATCATCATATTTATAGTCTACAACATGCACCAGTTATTCAGATAAAAGATCAAAACACACAAAGATACTTCACTTCAAGCTTTAAGATCTTGACCCATCATTAGATCTTATCCTTCCTTAAGCGCTAAGGTTCATCCTTGATTCATATCTAGCTGTGCACCATAACTCAATAAGTTGTATACTAGATCTTGATCTTCATTAGATATTCAATACATGAGTGCATTTGCCTAATGATCTTCCCCTCCTTTTATAATCTTAGGCCTTACTCAATACCATGGACCAAAACCACTTAGAACCAATACCATGGACCAATACTTGGGGTCAACACTTCAGATAGGATACCTTAGATCAATACCATGGATCAAAATACCATGGACCAAATACCACGGACCAAAACTAAGTTTTCCAACATGTATGCACCTTTCTTTCCGTGAAAGTGCTGTGTATGCCATACGCACCTTTTGGTCTGTGAACCTATGTGTACACGTGCCTTGGTCAATGAGGAACCTGCATATACCTCTCTTTCTTCATTATGACAGTCTACACTATGATTTGTCATCTGAGTTAGTTGCCATCAAGGACAACACCTGTGTCATTGTGTCAAATCTGTGTCATAATGCCAACAATCCCCCCCTTTGGACTTGATGGCAACCCCAAGTTACTCTCCCCCTTTGTCATCAAGGGCAAAGGGTTATGCTCCCCTTGAGTACATGATGACTGCTCTGATATGCTGAAGAGTGCTGATTGAGCTCCATGCTCCCCCTTAAAATAAGCAAGGTCTGTAAAAAGATGTTCTAAAAGAAGCACATGACTCTATACATCATAAATGAACTTCCTATCACCAATGACTCATACATACATCCATCTCCCAATCAAGTGGGGATATACCAAGTTTGACTCATCCACCCAGCCAAGTGGGGATATACCAAATGCTTATACATGTCAAAACAAGAACATTACATCATCCATCCCATGCATAGTGGGGAACTAAAATAGGTTGTTTCATGACCTTGACATTAAAAGATATACATGAAATAGAGACCAAATATCTGAAACAAAACGATGATAGTTTTCAGCAACTATCATCAGCGGCATTTGTCAATCACCATCCAGACCAGCAACCATGATCTCCCCTTGAACATGTTCCACTTGCATAAAAAGCAATAGTGAATTTGTACCAAGATCTTCTAAGATAATGCCAACAATGCATTATTAGAAGTATATGCTCCCCCTGTGCCAGATGATCACTGTTAGACCCATATCAAACTCCTTTCATCCTGAGTCTGGCCCACTGTTTTTCTTCAAACCAACATATAGATGACTGTATCCTCAGAAACCGGCGTATGTATGCGGATATGCTTCATGGAATTCGCGTATAACCACTTTTCTCTGAAACAGATAAGTTTTAACCACAAGATGATGCATCAACTATTCCCAGCTTCTGTTTGAGATATTCAAATGTCTCTCTAGGCAGTGGTTTGGTGAATATATCAGCAACCTGTTCTTTGGACAGGACATACTCCAGTTTGACCTTTTGTTCAAGCACTTGTTCATGTAGAAAATGATATTTGATGGGTATGTGCTTGGTCTTGGAATGCATGACTGGATTCTTTGAAATACTGATTGCACTTGTATTATCACATAGAATGGAGATGGGTGGAGTACATGTGATCTAAATGTCTTGCAATGTTTGCATCATCCAAAGGAGTTGTGTGCAGTAAGATACAACAACCACATATTCTGCTTCAGCTGTAGATAATGCAATTGAACTTTGCTTCTTGCTGAACCATAATATTAATCTGGAACCCATATAGAATGCACCACCACTAGTGTTTTTTTTGTCATCAACGCTTCCTGCCCAATTTGCATCTGTATATGCATGAAGTGTAAGATATGTATCTCTAGGATACCATAAACCAAAATTTTGTGTTCCTTGAAGATATTTGAAAATCCTTTTGATTTCCTGAAGGTGTGATTCCTTTGGATTGGCTTGGAATCTTCCAACTATTCCCACTGCATGCATGATGTCTGATCGGGTACCTGTTAGATAAAGCATATGTCAATCATGGATCTGTAGGTTGGTTGATGTATTACTACTGATTCATCATTTGAGCTGGGACTGCATCCTGTTACCATAGGGGTACATACTGGTTTAGAATCTTCCATGCCGTATTTTTTCAAGATCTGCTTGAGATACTTGGTTTGTGACAGAAAAATACCATCTTTCTTTTGTTGAACTTGTAGCCCAAAAAAATATGTGAGCTCACCAAGCAGGGACATTTTAAATTCTTGTTGCATTACCAAAGCAAAGTTTTGACTCATGGCTTATTCATTTCTACCAAAAATGATATCATCAACATACACAACAAGTATTAGCAATTTATTATTATCAATCTTTGTATATAGATTGCTATCAGTTGATCCTTTTGAAAAACCTTGTTGATCGAGATATTTGTCAAGACAGTAATACCAGGCCCTTGGAGCTTGTTTTAGACCATAGAGAGCATTTTTGAGTCTACATACAAGTTTTGGATCATTTCCAAGAATGAATCCATCTGGTTGCTCAATATATACTTCTTCTTCTAAGTCCCCATTAAGAAAAGTAGATTTTACATCCATTTGGTATACTTTGAATTTCTGAAAACTAGAAAGAGCAAGGAACATTCTTATGGATTCAAGTCTTGCAACAGGTGCAAAAGTTTCTTCAAGATCTATACCTTCTTGTTGAGCATACCCTTTACAAACAAGTCTGGCCTTGTTTCTAATAACTTCTACATTTTCATTCATCTTGTTTTTGAATATCCATTTGGTTCCTATGATATTCTTATCATGAGATCTAGGAACTAATTCCCAAGTATTATTCTTTTGAATCTGCTCAAGCTCTTCATTCATGGCCTTGACCCAACATTAATCTTTGCATGCTTCATTTACATTTTGAGGTTCGATGGAGGAAAGAAATGTTAGATAGCTTGAAGCTTCTATAATAGTTCTTCTTGCCTGCACACTTGTCTCTTTCTGTCCCAAAATTTGAGTCTCTGGATGATTTTTCTGAACATACCTAGATGGAGTATTTTCTTCTGCCATTATCTGTTCTTCTGGTGCTTCATTGGTTTCTTCTTTAGAATTAGTTTGATTTGATGTGGAAGGATAATCCTCATCTTCTCCACAATCTTTGGTTTTTACCTGCTTTGGATTTTTGCATGCTTCATTAACCACAACATCAACACTTTCAATAATTTTCCCAAGTCTTTCTTATAACACTTATATCCTTTACTTCGGGAAGAGTAACCAAGGAGAATGCCTTCATCTGCTCTGGGTTCAAACTTGCCAAGTTTTTCATCAGTCCTTTTGACGTAACATTTGCTTCCAAAAACTTTGAAGTATTTTACGGTAAGAGTCTTACCATACCAAAGTTCATGTGGAGTTTGAGTGTTGTTTACCCGAACATTTGCTTTGTTGAGAATAGTGATGGCAGTGAATGCAGCTTCACCCCAGAAGGTTGTAGGAGTTCCAGATTCATCTAGCATAGCACGAGCCATTTGTTGAACAATTCTGTTCATCCTTTCTACCACTTCATTTTGCTGAGGAGTGCTTGCAGTGGAGAATTTCCTTTTTATTCCATGTTCTTCACAAAAGTCAAAGAATTCATCTGAGGTAAATTCCCCTCCTTGATCAGATCTGAGACATTTGATTTTGTGATCTGATTCATTTTCAACCAGAGCTTTGAAGGCTTTGAATTTTTCAAATGCTTCATCTTTATGCTTTAGAAGCCCTATCCAACACATTATGGAAAAATCATCAATGAACAATATAAAGTATTCCTCTCCAGGAGGTGACTTTTTCCTTGATGGACCACATAAATCAGTATGAACAAGTTCAAGAGGCTTACTAGCTAATCCTTCCTTTTCAGGGAATTGCGCCCTAGTTTTCTTACCAAATTGACATGATTTTCATATTGTATTTTCTAGAATGCTGATATCAGGAAGATCACGAACAACTTGGAATTTGCTTGCTTTTCTTATTTGAGAGAAGCTGAGATGCCCCAATCTTCCGTGCCATAGCCAATGTTCATCATTTTTGCTTAGATAGCACTGTTGTTGTCCTCCCTTGAGTATATATAAGTTGTTTGGAGTTCTTATACCTTTGATCACGGTTTCTTCTATATCAAGCTCATGAACAACACATCCATTTGATCAAAATACTACTTCATTTCCTTGATCACACATTTGACTAACACTCAATAGGTTATGCTTTAGACCATCAACATACATAACATTCCCAACTTTAACTTTTTCTTTTAAAAGAACAAAATCTTTACCTTTTATGACAGCAGGAGTGTCATTTCCAAATGAGACCTTCTTTTCCTTTTCTAGGGCATTATATGACTGAAGTTTTTCTTTATCACCTGTCATGTGTTTCGAGCATCCACAATCGATGTACCACTGATTTTCTTATCCTTCTGCATATAGGGCTATACCACATCTTTCTGTTTGTGGTTCTTTCTTTCTCCATATTTTTGGATTTAATGAAGTTTTCTCCTTCTGAGATGTTTGTCGAAATTTACTCCTGCATTCAGATTCTTCGTGACCAAAGTTGTTGTAGATATGGAATTCTATTTCATTTTCAAGAAGAGAAACATTATTGTAAGTCGGTTTCATGATTCTTGTCTCATTCCTTTGATTTCTTGCTTCTCTAGTCATGATGGTCTTGTAAGCAACACATTGAGCAACTTTGTGTCCAAAGTTATGACATGAAAAACATTGGCCATTAAAGAAGTTCCTGCAATTATCGAATCTACTGACCTAGTGAATGTAGTTGCTATTGATATTCATTCTTGAAGCTGATTGAGTATGATTTACCTGAGGTTTGTAGCTTCTGTTCATCCTTGAAGTAAATTGAGCCTAATTTACCTAGTGATTTGCTTTATGCCTTTACTGTCGATTGTCAAACTGTTCACTGCTCTTTGCTGCATCCAGATAGCTTTTAGTGGAGGTTGACAAATTCTGTGCTTGGGATGCTTCTTCAGTATATCCAAGACATGTCTTTATCAGAGGAGAATGCTGCACTTTGATAATTTCATTTAAGGTTTCCGATCCTTTAGTAAATCTAAGATTGAGAGCTTTTGTTTTCTCAATATCCTTTCTTAGACCCACAATTTCACATTCTAGTTTTTCATTGTGTTTTTATCTTTCAGTAAGTTGGAATGTCAGAGTACCTATAATCATATTCTTTTCTTCTAAACAGATTTTGAGTTTAGAGATTTCTTCATAAAGGTCATCTTCAGCTAAAGCATCCAAGAAATAATCATCTTCAAAAACCATTAGAAGTCTATAGTCATTACTATTTTCATCTTCATTACTATTTGATAAACCATCACTATCTTCATGAGTATAGTAGCTCTTCTTACTTACACTTTGTTTTCTATTACATTTTGCCAATTCCTTACCTTTATCAAGCTTATCTTTACGAGGACATTTGGTAGCATAATGACCGATTCTTCCACAAGCAAAACATTTGAAAGGTAGTTTACCTCTGAATCTCCCGGAACCCCGTTGAAGCTTCTTAACAAAGTTTGCTTCTTCCTCTCCTTCTGAAATATGTCCTGATTCATTGAGTTCTTCTCTTCCTGAAGCTTTGAATGCAGCTTCTCTCATTTCTAATGGACCTCCTTTTCTCATTTCGAAAGCAATTAAGATTCCGTGCAGCTGTGTCATAGTAATAGTCTGAAGATCCTGTTTTTCTTCTATGGCAGATACTTTTGATTCAAACTTAGTAGATAAGGATCTTAAAACCTTTTCAACTAAAGTAACTTATTTTATCTCTTCACCCAAGTTCTTCATGAAATGAACAATCTCATCTATACGTAAGAAGTAACTAGCGATACTTTCATCATTGTGCATTTTGAGAGTTTCATATTGAATTATGAGAGATTACAGTTTTGCACGTTTTACGTGATTGTATCCTTCATAGCTTAGAACGATCTTGTCCCATATTTCTTGGCGGTTTTGAGCTGCATAACTTTGACAAATTCTGATTGTGACAAACTCCCCAATAATGTATTGACAACCTTCGCATTGGTTTCATATTGCTTTTTACCTGTCGTATCTGTAGGAATTGCTGATGGAAATGTATATCCTCCTTCCACGATTTCCCAGACATCTGTTCCAAGAGATTGAAGATAGGATGTGGTTCTTACCTTCCAATAAATGAAATTGCTCCCATCAAATATTGGTGGTCTAATGGATCCCTCTCTTTCATAGTTACTCATGATGATAGATCTTCCTTCAAGCGATCAAGCTTCTTCTGAAGGACCTGCTCTGATACCAATTGTTGGAAATAATACTGAGAGGGGGGGGGGGGGGGGGGAATTAGTATTATCAAGTCAATAATAGTTCATTTCCAAAATCAGATTCATATATGCTACTTCAGTTAATGGAACTTGTGTTTATACACAACTGTATTTAAGGAAACTAGCGTATATCCTACAAACTTATGATTCAGTTAATTTATCATATGTTGATCTTTAATTAGTGCATTAGAACCATATAAACAGTAACCAGGTGTAGTAAAATAGAACAAACAATCACACACACATGAACACAAGATATAAGGTGGAAACCCAATGTGGGTGAAAACCGCCTGCTGAAATCGTCTCTATCTTCTTTTTAATAAGAAACTTCTTTTTACAATTTTTGTACTGGTGCAGTCTTATACTAGTATGCAGGCTTCTACTTGCAGAAGGCTACAACCTTCTCTTGTTCTCCAGCTTCTCCTGGAAGGGAGCTACAACCCCCCTAGCTCTTGTACTAGATGATATGTTTACTAGTACGTAGGTGCCAGCCTACAGAAGGCTACAACCTTCTCTTTTCTTCCAGGTACCACGTTTCATAAATTTTTAGACTAGATCGATCAATAACATCATTCAAACATCAAATACATTTGCATCAATTAATCTCCTTTGCACCAACTACAACTGAATCAATCAATCACTTTTCAGAATGTTGTAATCAGAATATAGTAACCAGAAACAGTAACCAGAACCCAAAACATTGTAGCAACAACCTGAAGTAGCTAAAGCATATTTTATGAGGTATACGCTACTTCTATGTGTCGAACCTGCATGCATATGCACTTTTCTCAAGGTGAACCTGTGTACAGATATGCAAATCAATTTTAAGATGTATACGCTGCTTTGATATGCAGAACTAGTGTGTATATGAACTTTTTCTAAGGTGAACCTGCGTACAGATCTATAAATGATGATTTAATCTTTACAACAATTCTAGACTTCAGTTATACCCAGATCATCATATGTATAGTCTACAACATGCGCCAGTTATTCAGATAAAAGATCAAAACACACAAAGATACTTCAATTCAAGCTTTAAGATCTTGACCCATCATTAGATCTTATCCTTCCTCAAGCGCTAAGGTTCATCCTTGATTTAGATCTAGTTGTGCACCATAACCCAATAAGCTGTATTCTAGATCTTTCTCTTCATTAGATATTCAATACATGAGTGCATTTTCCTAATGATCTTCCCCTCCTTGTATAGTCATAGGCCTTACTCAATACCATGGACCAAAACCACTTAAAACCAATACCTTGGATGAAATACTTGGGGCCAACACTTCCGACAGGATACCTTGGACCAATACCATGGATAAAAATACCATGGACCAAATACCATAGACCAAAACTAAGTTTTCCAACATGTATGCACCTTTCCTTTTGTGAAAGTGTGTGTGTATGCCATACGCACCTTTTGGTCTGCGAACCCGCGTGTACACGTGCCTTGGTCAATGAGGAACTTGCATATACCTCTCTTTATTCATTCTAAGAGTCTAAGCTATGATCTGTCATCTGAGTGAGTTGCCATCAAGGACAACACCTGTGTCATAGTGCCAAATCTCTGTCATAATGCCAACAATCTCCCCCTTTGGACTTGATGGCAACCCCAAGTTACTCTCCCCCTTTGTCATCAAGGGCAAAGGGTTATGCTTCCCCTGAGTACATGTTGATTGCTCTGATATGTTGAAGAGTTCTAATTGAGCTCCATGCTCGAGTCCATGCTCCCCTTAAAATAAGCAAGGTCTACAAAAAGATGTTCTAAAAGAAGAACATGACTCTGTACATCATAAATGACCTTCCTATCACCAATGACTCATACATACATCCCTCTCCTAACCAAGTGGAGATATACCAAGTTTGAATCATCCACCCAACCAAGTGGGGATATACCAAATGTTTATACATGTCAAAACAAGAACATTACATCATCCATCCCATGCATAGTGGGGAACTAAAATAGGTCATTTCATGACCTTGACATTAAAAGATATACATGACACAGAGACCAAATATCTGAAACAAGACCATGATAGTTATCAGCAACTATCATCAACGACATTTGTCAATCACCATCAAACCAGCAACCATGATCTCCCCCTGAACATGTTCCACCTGCATAAAAAAAAATTGTGAATTTGTACCAAGATATTCTAAGATAATGCCAACAATGCATTATTACAAGTATATGCTCCCCCTGTGCAAGATGATCACTGTCAGACCCATATAAGAATCCTTTCATCCTGATTCTGGCCCACTATTTTTCTTCAAACCAACATATATGTGACTGTATCCACAAAAACTGGCGTATGTACGCGGATATGCTTCATGGAACTCACGTATAACCATTTTTCTCTGAAACAGATAAGTTTTAACCACAAAATGATGAATCAACTATTCCCAGCTTTTGTTTGAGATATTCAAATGTCTCTCTGGGCAGTGGTTTGGTGAATATATCAACAACCTGTTCTTTGGAGGGGACATACTCCAATTTGACCTTTTGTTCAAGCACTTGTTCACGTAGAAAATGATATTTGATGAGTATGTGCTTGGTCTTGGAATGAATGATTGGATTCTTTGAAATACTAATTGCACTTGTATTATCACATAGAATGGAGATGGGTGGAGTACATGTGATATGAATGTCTTGCAATGTTTGCATCATCCAAAGGAGTTGTGTGTAGTAAGATGCAACAGCCACATATTCTGCTTCAGCTGTAGATAATGCAATTGAACTTTGCTTCTTGGTGAACCATAATACTAATCTGGAACCCATATAGAATGCACCACCACTAGTGCTTTTTCTGTCATCAATGATTCGTGCCCAATTTGCATCTGTATATGCATGAAGTGTAAGATATGTATATCTAGGATACCATAAACCAAAATTCTGTGTTCCTTGAAGATATTTGAAAATCCTTTTGACTGTTTGAAGGTGTGATTCCTTTGCATTGGCTTGGAATATTTCAACTATTCCCACTACATGCATGATGTCTGGTCAGGTACCTGTTAGATTAAGCAGACTGCTAATCATGGATCTATAGGTTGGTTGATGTACTGCTGTTGATTCATCATTTGAGCTGAGACTACATCCTGTTACCATAGGGGTACATACTGGTTTAGAATCTTCTATGTGCCGTATTTTTTCAATATCTGCTTGAGATACTTGGTTTGTGACAGAAAAATACCATCTTTCTTTGGTTGAACTTGTAGCCCAAGAAAATATGTGAGCTCACTAAGCAGGGACATTTCAAATTCTTGCTGCATTACAAAGCAAAGTTTTGACTCATGGCTTCTTCATTTCTACCAAAAATGATATCATCAACATACACAACAAGTATTAGCAATTTATTATTGTCAATCTTTGTATATAGATTACTATCAGCTGATCCTTTTTGAAAAACCTTGTTGATGGAGATATTTGTCAAGACAATAATACCAGGCCCTTGGAGCTTGTTTTAGACCATAGAGAGCCTTTCTGAGTCTGCATACAAGTTTTGGATCATTTCCAAGAATGCATTTGTCTGGTTGCTCAATATATACATCTTCTTCTAAGTCCCCATTAAGAAAAGCAGATTTTACATCCATTTGGTATACTTTGAATTTATGAAAACTAGAAAGAGCAAGGAACATTCTTATGGCTTCAAGTCTTACAACAGGTGCAAAAGTTTCTTCAAAATATATACCTTCTTGTTGAGCACACCCTTTACAAACAAGTCTGGCCTTGTTTCTAATGACTTCTCCATTTTCATTCAGCTTGTTTTTGAATATCCATTTGGTTCCTATGATATTCTTATCACGAGGTCCAGGAACTAATTCCCAAGTATTATTCTTTTCAATCTGCTCAAGCTCTTCATTCATGGCCTTGACCCAATATTCATCTTTGCATGCTTCATTTACATTTTGAGGTTCGATGGAGGAAAGTAATGCTAGATAGCTTGAAGCTTATGTAATAGTTTTTCTTGTCTGCACACCTACCTCTTTCTGTCTCAAAATTTGAGTCTTTGGATGATTTTTCTGAACATACCTCGATGGAGTCTTTTCTTCTGCCGTTATCTGTTTTTCTGGTGCTTCATTGGTTTATTCTTCAGAATTAGTCTGATTTGATGTGGAAGGATAATCCTCATCTTCTCCACAATCTTCAGTTTTTACCTGCTTTGGATTTTTGTGTTATTCATCAACCACAACATCAATACTTTCAATAATTTTCCCAAGTCTTTTATTATAACACCTATATCCTTTACTTCGGGAAGAGTAATCAAGGAGAATGCCTTCATCTGCTCTGGGTTCAAACTTGCCAAGTTTTTCATCAGTCCTTTTGATGTAACATTTGCTTCCAAAAACTTTGAAGTATTTTATGGTAGGAGTCTTACCATACAAAAGTTCATGTGGAGTATGAGTACTGTTTACCCAAACATTTGATTTGTTGAGAATAGTGACAACAGCAAATGCAACTTCACCCAGAAGGTTGCAGGAGTTCTAGACTCATCTAGCATAGCACGAGCCATTTGTTGAATAGTTTTGTTCATCCTTTATACCACTCCATTTTGCTGAGGAGTTCTTGCAGTGGAGAATTGCCTTTTTATTCCATTTTCTTCACAAAAGTCAAAGAATTCATCCAAGGTAAATTCCCCTCCTTGATCAGATCTAAGACATTTGATTTTGCGATCTGATTCATTTTCAACCAGGGCTTCGAAGGCTTTGAATTTTTCAAATGCTTCATCTTTATGTTTTAGAAGCCCTATCCAACACATTCTGGAAAAATCATCAATAAACAATATAAAATATTCCTCTCCACGAGGTGAATTTTTCCTTGATGGACCACATAAATCAGTATGAACAAGTTCAAGAGGCTTACTAGCCGATCCTTCCTTTTCAAGGAATTGCGACTTAGTTTGCTTACCAAATTGACATGATTTGCATATTGTATTTTCTGGAATGTTGATATCAGGAAGATCACGAACAACCTAGAATTTGCTTTCTTTTCTTATTTGAGAGAAGTTTAGATGCCCCAATCTTCTGTGCCATAGCCAGTGTTCATCATTTTTCTTAGATAGCACTGTTGTTGTCCTCCCTTGAGTATATATAAGTTGTTTGGAGTTCTTATGCCTTTGATCACGGTTTTTCCTATATCAAGCTCAAGAACAACACATCCATTTGATCGAAATACTACTTCATTTCCTTGGTCACAGTAGGAGTGTCACATCCAAATGAGACCTTCTTTTCCTTTTCTAGGGCATTATATGATTGAAGTTTTTCTTTATCACCTGTCATTTGTTTCGAGCATCCACTGTCGATGTACCACTGATTTTCTTGTCCTTCTGCATACAGGGCTATACCACATCTTTCTATTTGTGGTTCTTTTTTTCTCCATATTTTGGGATTTAATGAAGTTTGCTCCTTCTGAGATGTTTGCCGAAATTTATTCCTGTATTCAGATTCTTCATGACCAAAGTTGTTTTAGACAGGTCATTCTATTTCATTTTCAAGAAGAGAAAAGTTATTGTAGGTCCATTTCATGATCCTCATCTCATTCCTTTGATTTCGTGCTTCTCTAGTCATGATGGTCTTGTAAGCAACACATTGAGCAACTTTCTGTCCAAAGTTATGACATGAAAAACATTGGCCATTAAAGAAGTTCCTGCGATTATTGAATCTACTGACCTGGTGATTGTAGTTGCTATTGATATTCATTCTTGAAGTAGACTGAGTATGATTTACCTGAGGTTTGTAGCTTCTATTCATCCTTGAAGTAAATTGAGCCTGATGTACCTGGTGATCTGCTTTATGCTTTTTCTATTGATTGTCAAACCGTTCACTGCTCTTTGCTGCATCAAGATAGCTTTTAGTGGAGCTTGACAGCTTCTGTGTTTGGGATGCTTCTTCAGTATATCCAAGACCTGTCTTTATCAGAGAAGAACACTGCACTTTGATAATTTCATTTAAGGTTTTTGATCCTTCAGTAAATCTAAGATTGAGAGCTTTTGTTTTCTCAATATCATTTCTTAGACCCACAATTTCACATTCTAGTTTTTCTATTTCAGCAAGTTGGAATGTCAGAGTATCTATAATCATATTCTTTTCTTCTAAACAGATTTTGCGTTTAGAGATTTCTTCATAAAGGCCATCTTCATTTAAATCATCTAAGAAATCATCATCTTCAAAATCCATTAGAAGTCTATAGTCATTATTATTTTCATCTTCATCACTATTTGATAAACCATTGCTATCTTCATGAGTATAGTAGCTCTTCTTACTTACACTTTGTTTTCTATTCCATTTTGCTAATTCCTTACCTTTATCAAGCTTATCTTTATGATGACATTTGGCAGCATAATGACCGACTCTTCCACAAGCAAAACATTTGAAAGGTAGTTTACCTTTGAATCTCCCAGAACCCCGTTGAAGGTTCTTGACAAAGTTTGCTTCTTCCTCTCCTTCTAAAATATGTCCTGATTCATTGAGTTCTTCTCTTCCTGAAGCTTTGAATGCGACTTCTCTCATTTCTGATGGACCTCCTTTTCTCATTTCGAAATAAGTTAAGATTCCATGCAGCTGTGTCATAGTAATAGTCTGAAGATCCTACTTTTCTTCTATGGCAGATACTTTTGATTCAAACTTAGTAGATAAGGATCTTAAAACCTTTTCAACTAAAGTAACTTCTTTTATCTCTTCACCCAAGTTCTTCATGCAATGAACAATCTCATCTATACGTAAGAAGTAACTAGCGATACTTTCATCATTGTGCATTTTGAGAGTTTCATATTGAATTATGAGAGATTGCAGTTTTGCATGTTTTACCTAATTGTCTCCTTCATAGCTTAGAATGATCTTGTCCCATATTTCTTTGGTGGTTTTGAGTTGAATAACTTTGACAAATTCTGATTGTGACAAACTCCCCAATAATGTATTGACAGCCTTGGCATTGGTTTCATATTGCTTTTTACCTGCCGTATCTGTAGGAATTATTGATGGAAATGTATATTCTCCTTCCACGATTTCCAAGACATCTGTTCCAAGAGATTGAAGATAGGTTGTGGTTCTTACCTTCCAATAAACGAAGTTTTTCCCATCAAAGACTGGTGGTCTAATGGGTCCCTCTCTTTCGTAGTTACTCATGATGATAGATCTTCCTTCAAGTGATCAAGCTTCTTCTGAAGGACCTGCTTTGATACCAATTGTTGGAAATAATACTTGGGGGGGGGGGTTAATCAGTATTATCAAGTCAATAATATTTCATTTCCAAAATCATATTCATATATGCTACTTCAATTAATGGAACTTGCCTGTATACGCAATTGCATTTAAGGCAACTAGCGTATATCCTGCAAACTTATGATTAAGTTAATTTATCATATGTTGATCTTTAATCAGTGCATCAGAACCATATAAATAGTAACCAGGTGCAGTAAAATAGAACAGACAATCACACACACATGAACACAAGATAGAAGGTGGAAACCCAATGTGGTTGAAAACCACCTGCTGTAATCGTCTCTATCTTCTTTTTAATAAGAAACTTTTTTTTGCAATTTTTGTACTAGTGCAGTCTTATACCAGTATGCAGGCTTCTACCTGCCGAAGGCTACGACCTTCTCTCATTCTCCAGCTTCTCTTAGAAGGGAGCTACAACCCCCCTAGCTCTTGTACTTGCTAATATGTTTACTAGTACGTAGGTGCCGACCTACAGAAGGCTACAACCTTTTCTTTTTTTGCAGGGACCACGTTTCATAAATTCTCAGATTGGATCCATCAATAACATCATTCAAACATCAAACACATCTACATCAATTAATCTCCTTTGCACCAACTACAACTGAATCAATCAATCACTTTTTAGAGTGCTGTAACTAGAATATAGTAACTAGAAATAGTAACTAGAACCCAGAACACTGTAACAACAACCAGAAGTAGCTAAAGCATATTTTATGAGGTATACGCTACTTCAATGTGTCGAACTTGCATGAATACACACTTTTCTCAAGGCGAACTTGTGTACAGATCTACAAATCAATTTTAAGATGTATATGCTGTTTTGATATGCAAAACCAACGTGTATACGTGCTTTTTCTAAGGTGAACCTACGTACATATTTATAAATGATGATTTAAACTTTACAACAGTTCCAGACTTCAGTTATACCTAGATCATCATATTTATAGTCTACAACATGTGCTAGTTATTCAGATAAAAGATCAAAACACACAAAGATACTTCACTTCAAGTTTTAAGATCTTGACCCATCATTAGATTTTATCCTTCCTCAAGCACTAAGGTTCATCCTTGATTCAGATCGAGCGGTGCACCATAACCCAATAAGTTGTATTCTAGATCTATTCTTCATTAGATATTCAATACATGAGTGCATTTGCCTAATGATCTTCCCCTCCTTTTATATCTTAGGCCATACTCAATACCATGGACCAAAACCACTTAGAACCAATACCTTGGACCAAATACATGGGGTCAACACTTCGGACAGGATACCTTGGACCAATACCATGGATCAAAATACCATGGACCAAATACCACAGACCAAAACTAAGTTTTCCAACATGTATGCGCCTTTCTTTCTGTGCAAGTGTGTGTGTACGCCATACGCGCCTTTTGGTCCGCGAACTCGCGTGTACACGTGCCTTGGTCAACGAGGAACCTGCATATACCTCTCTTTATTCATTCTGAGAGTCTGACTTTCATCTGACTGAGTTGCCATCAAGGACAACACCTGTGTCATAGTGCCAAATATGTGTCATAATGCCAACACCTCCCCATCCCACTTAAACCCACCTCAACCATTTTCTACCAGTTCATGCCCGCCTCCCACTCGCCTCCTTCTCTTTCTTTATCTTTTAATTTCTCATGGCCCTTCTATTCCTCCCTCTCTCACCCTCCCCATGCCCCTATCTCATCCCTCGCACCCCCCTCCTCTTCCCCTCTCTTTCTTTATCTTTTAATATCTTGTGGCCCTTCGATTCCTCCCTCCCTCACCCTCCCCATGCCCCTAAAGCCACTTCAACAAATTTCCATGTGTTAAAGTCACTTGCTGAAACAAACAAGTATTAGGAATGTGCATATCTTTTTTTGAATTTAGCATGAGCTCAACATGTTACTTGCAAGAATTGATCCCGACTACCTCCCAACCACTTGAGATAAACCAAATTGACAGCTTTCTTTCTCGACCTAAACATCTATTACATCTACTAAATATTTTCAAAATGAAACCTTATAAACCATATACTACACCATACAACCCAGTGATAAATCTAATTAAAGAGTGTGATTCTCTAAAATACTCCTCTCTCCAAGGAGTTTGTTATATATATATATATATATCTTACTCATAGTAAATTTGATATTTTCTTTGATGTTAGTGAGGTTTCCCACTTCATACGAGACCTTGATATATATAATCTTATTCATAGTTAATTTGATATTTTCCTTAATGTTAGTGAAGTTTACACTTCACCTAAGATCTATAAAACAACCATTTAAATATTGCAAAGAATTTTTTTCATTATATCAAAAATAATTATTTTTTTTCTTCTCAAAATTGTTGTTGTTGTTGTTGTTGTTGTTTTTTTTTTTTTTAAGTATAAAAAATTAGATTATGTAAATGCAACAAATTCATGCCAACCTCACATAAACAAAGTAGCAAAAAAATACAGTAAAATCTGTCTTCATGTTATATATAGCCATTAGGTCGGATATCATTGCTACATAAATAATAAACTGTTCAAGATCATAGCTGTGAAAAAAACTCAGAAAATACTCATATCAAGAGTGGATATTTATCCGTATATGAAGATCCCTCTATATCAAAGATAGTTATCAACTTCTTATAAAATTCTAAAAAATTATAAACTAACTACTTAAGTAAACAAACTTAAATTGAATTGAAAACAAAAATAGCATATTTTTATAAATTTTCATTCATCATCTCACACTCTTTCCATGTCAAAATGGGCTTCTAATTCTTGATCCAACTACAACATGGAGGAAATCCTAACCCATAGAAACTTGCTCAATTTTACCTTAACAAAAGCTTGCTCTCAAATTCAAATCCACAGTGACTCCATACTTATAATAACTAGCTCAATAACACTTGAGCATGGAGAAACAACATACTTTAACCTACTGTGGAAAAAGCAATTAGGCTAAAAAATTCTTTTAATTTTTTCACACGCTTTCTCACATTTATAGGGAAAGGAACTTATAGGGATATCGGCTCTCTAAAGAAGGGCTGCTAATGGAGGAAGGCCCATGGGAGATTATGGGAGATTCTGGAACTTGGTGATGGCAATTCCAGCTTCGCCTTTTATCACAAGCCCTACAAGGACCTACACCCAGGGGTCCTTGTATCAACACAATATGGATTGAGCATCAGTTTTCATATGTTTTTACTGGTCGTTTTAATCATCTTTTCTTGCACTTGCAGAATCATCTTTTCTTGCACTTGCAGCCCACGGATGTCTTACACATTTTGTATTTTTGGCAAGAGCCTTTACAGCTGTTAAATGTTTATATCAGGCCAGGTCTTTTATTGACATGCACAGTCAGCTAAATGTTTGTTTGTGTCTGTCAGTCCAGATCTGATATAGGCCTATACATTTTTTTTTGCAGTTGTTTATAATGCGACTTTTTGAAAGCTTTTCCGGTGGGTTTTTCCCGTCAAAATCCGTCAGCAATTTATTGGAATGGCAAGTTTGATAGCTAGTTTCTTGACAATCAAAGAGTCCCAGGGTTTTTCAGGGTGCTGAATCCAAATATGCAGTTAAAAAACCATTTTAATTGCAACAAATCAAGATTTAACCTCAATTTCTTCCCCCGGATTCCGTCACCGGAATCTCCAAAAAATCACATTATAAACAACTCCTTTTTTTGGAACTACAGGCTATGTGCATCGACAGAATGTAATTTACATCACAAATTCAATTACGATTTAAAAAAAAAAAACGAGCGTATTATAAATTTAAAAATAAAATTGTAACTATTTTTTTTAATCACATAAACTAAATAACACAAACTAAATATCATAATATAATTAAAATTAACGCAGATGCGATATAAATTCTTAAAACTTATATTTTATTAATAAAATATTCCTTAAATATGCTATCTATTATTTGTTTGCCATTCCAGGCTGGAATCTCACCTCTCGAGTCTCAACTACAATAAACGCTTTGCCATGTTCTCGAGCATTCTCATCTAACTTCAATGAAATCACAGGAGCATTTAACTGAGGCTCCACTATATATTTTCAGCAGTGCTTTAGAATTTCCAATTTGGATTATAGAATGAATTGTTTGGTCTTCACTTCACTTTAATAAATAATATATTAATTTTGTTATAATAAAATTAAAAATTAAAAAATTAAAAATGAAAATTAGATAATGGTAATGATGATTAAGATTATTTTAAATTTATTTATTAACTCAACAAGTTAAGGAAGTTGGTAGGGGCAAATATTTTAGAAATTAGAAAGGATGTGAGTTCCCAAGTCATTGTAATTTTGCTGACTGAACAAGTCAAGGATGTTGGTACAGGAGCAAATGTTTTGGAAATAAAAACATATGAGGTCACTGTAGTTTGTTTTGGAAATAAGAACATATGAGGTCACTGTAGTTTTGCTGACTGAACAAGTCAAGGAGGTTGGTAGCGGGACAAATGTTTTGGAAATAAAAACATATGAGGTCACTGTAGTTTGTTTTGGAAATAAGAACATATGAGGTCACTGTAGTTTTGCTGACTGAACAAGTCAAAGAGGTTGGTAGCCGGGCAAATGTTTTGGAAATAAGAACAGATGTGAGTAACACCCGGACAATCCAAGTAGTAGGCAAATGTTTTGGAAATAAGAACAGATGTGAATAACTGCCGACAATCCAAGAGAAAGTGTTTTTCATCTTCGACTCTTTTATAGCATATTCTTTCCTCCCAAGATATCTTGAAAGACATTCTTTTGTCCCAAGATACCTTGAAAGGCATATTCTTAGTTCATGAGAAAATGTTCTAATCCTAGCAATATTAATTCTTTTCTTAGCACTAGTTAAGACAGAAAGGTAATTTTAGTTAGCAAGCGTGGGGTTGATTACCTCCTTATAGTATCTTAGCCTTCTTTTCCCCTCTAACTCCCTATCACTCCACAATTTATTCTTAAATTTGGAAGTAATGATATTTTTAATATTATTCTTGTTCCCCAAGATGATCTCCTCCTTTATCTCCTAATGGTTTAGCTAGGACTGGCATATTTATGCCACCCTCCTTTGAGCATAAGGTGGTTTTGACTAGAATTAAAAACAATTTTTGGGAGTCTCTTAGCTTCCATATTGTACAACTTCTTCTTATACATCAAATACGTAAACCTAAACCGTAACTATGCATTCAATGAGGGAAATACTAGCTTCAATCAAAAGAATAGGGTAAGCAGTGTTGCCTTTAATCTTGAGGTTGAAGATTATGAATAACTTTTGGATCATTTCAATCTTTCTCCATAAATCACATCCATATTCATATATATATACAAAATATGAATTCATAATAAATTGGAAATTAATAATATTATGATTAAAAGGGTAAAATAAATTTTAACTATGTGTGAGTATATAAAATCATTGAGCCTAGAGGCTCATTTTAAAACCCAGATTTTTTTTTTTTTTTTTTAAATCTCAAAAATATAAATAAATTAAATCACTGGACAAAAAATTTAAATAATGTCTAATCATACTAAAATTTACAAGAGAAGAAATTAGATTTTTCTGGCTCATATTAAATCTATATTTAAGATAAATATATACTGATAAAGAAAAAGATACGAAAAATGATGTTAGATCCATATTTAAAATAAATCTATGCTGATAAAGAAAGAAAAATACCGATTACACCGATTATCCTATATTTAAAGACTGTCCAACAATTCTGAGCCTCATGTTATCGAAAGATTGTTGCTATCAACACTCATGTATAATGGGTAGAACTTTTTTGACAGATTTGGGTAGAACTTTTTTGACAGATTTAATTAGCAGTTATTTGTTCGTTCTTTCAAAACGGTCTGAAATTCAACATTACAGGTAAACACAAGCCAGTATGATGGGGTGTGCATCGATCATAAGAAAACAAATCAAGGAAAATGCAAACTGCAACATATTCCCTACAATACATAATCATATCCTTTGAAGAAAATATTTTTCAGTAGCGCAGAGAAAACTGGAAATTTTCAAAGGCAATTGGGCCACAGCTTGTGCTGATCTCCACAATAATATATTCTAAGGAAAATAAAAATATCTTGTTTTCAGAATGAAACTTCTAACAAATAATAGCATGAGGCTATGCAAGCAGCACAGTCATTTGTGAATTCCATAGAGTTGCAGTATTCTTAGGAACCAATACTCATTGTTCACGTCTCTCACCATGCAAATAATTGGTCTCAACATTGTATTCTTCATCAGATCTACCCTTCCCTTGTTTTCCAGACATTTTTGGAAGAACTCCTGTTCTAAGTTTTTTCCTCAAATGCTGATGATTGATATTTGCAAGATCTGAACCGAACAGTGATTGTAGATCGAATTCAGAAATAGTGTAAAATCCTTGGAGAGGACTTGCAGGTATCTTTCTCTTTACCGGAATCCTTTTGGGTTTGCGCGGTGCGGGAAGACAGGAGAGCACTGGAGGGATCTTCTGCTCCTCCGACTTGGGAGTCTGGCATGCTTCTTCTGCATTGTCAACCAAAGAATCCAGGCATTTTCCTGAATTAGAATCAGGGATGTTAGTTGTCGGATTTGAAGTAGTATCAGCAGCCGCCATAGTCACCAAAGCAAGCGGATTTCTCATTACAAAGAATGAATCAGCCTCTGGATACAGAAACCCGAAGTGTAGATGGTCGATTAGCTGGAGCCATGATATCAATAACAGGAACTTCCTTCTCCTTCTATTAACTGCAGCTGAAATCTAAAAAATGTCAGCACACTAATCCAGTATTTTGGGTCGGAGAGCAAATAAACATCTCTTATGTCTCTTCCTATCGAGCCAACACTGAGGAGGAGGTCGAGTTGAGAGCAAATATTGCGCTCCGAGATAGTGTCACCGAGAAAGAACAAAGGTTCAACGCGTCAAAGTTATCAGTGGCATTGATAACGCGCAGATTTAATGATGGCTAGGTAGACAGTCATAGGAACTGGTCAAAGGTCAAACTTTTTGAAAATGTCATTACGTCATCAGGACCTCGAGTGATGGTGGCAAAGGTGCAGTATGGCTAGGTAGACAGTCATAGGAACTGGTCAAAGGTCAAACTTTTTGAAAATGTCATTACGTCATCAGGACCTCGAGTGATGGTGGCAAAGGTGCAGTATTTTCATTCGGTCAACAAACTTCTATGTAAGCTGCCAAGAAGATCTAGGGTCGAGTTCAACTTCAATGTAGCTGTCAAAATTATTTAGGGTTGTCAAATATGGTTAAATTTAATTCTAATTATATAAATAAGCGATGTTGTCGGGTTGAGTTATTCCAAGGTTAATTTCAGTCATGTGGGGGAATTAATTTAAATTATTATTTTTAAGTGTTTTTATATAATTTTGTTGATAATATTTCAATAATGGATATATAGTTTTTTTTTAATAAAGCTTAATTTTAATTTAAATTTGATTTTGTTTAAAAAATTTTGTTTTTTTTTTTCATGTTAACTACAAATATCTCTTTCCGTCCCCTTCCCTATCCTCTTTCCTTATCTTTTTAGCTTTTTGACTCTCCTCATTATCCCATCACTCACTAACTCATTCTTCCCCATCCGAGACACTCTCTCTTTTTCTTTCTCTGGACCCTTCTATCCTTTCCTCTCTCACCTTCCCAACCCTTAAACTTACCTCAAGCATTTGCCACCAACTCATTCTTCCTCTCTCACCCCTTCTCTATCTTCCTTGGAACCTCTATCGCTCCCTTTCTCACCCTCCCCAAGCCACCTAAACCCACTTCAAACCATTTTCCTCACCCTCATTCTTCCCCACCCCACTAAACCCACTCTAACAATTTCCCATATATTAAAGTCACGAGCTATAGAAACACACAAACATTAGAAATACAAACCTTTTTAAATTTAATCTCTCTTTCCACCTCAACAAATGGAACCCACCTCACCAATTTCCATGTGCTAAAGTCATGGCTATAGAAACACACAAGCATTTCGAATGCACACTTTTTTTGAATTTATTTTTTTCGAAAAAAATATTAATAGCTTCATAGCTTCCTTTGTTTATTTTTGCTAAACCTATCGTAGAGAATGAACATCAACACTGTGCACGACCTTCAAAACTCTTCCGCCATTCTTCACGCTTTAAGACCATCCTAGATCCATCTTAACTTTGGATCTACCAAATGCTAAGAGGTATCAAATCTCTTTTCACTCTAAAAGAGATTTGCATCTCAAGAGATTTGATCCCTTTGGGGCACTTGGTAAATCTCGAGTTAAGATGGATGTAGGATGGTTTAATTTCATCCTTTAAATATACTATATTCCACAAAAATACCATAAATCAATACTCACATGTTCTTTCATCTATATATATATATAATATATATATATATATCCAATTTGATATTTTTCTTAGTGTTAGTGAGGTTTCTCACATTATTCAAGATGCATAAAATAGCTAATTGAAAAAATCCGAAAAGAAATTTTCATTATATCAAACATAGTTATTAACTTCATATAAATTTTTGAAAAAAATAAAACTAATTAATTAGTTACACTAGCTTAAATTAAATTGAAAATGGAAATAGATTATTTTCTATAAATTTAGAAATAAAATATATAAGACCAGTCTAGATCCATTGTAAATAATGTAAATAAGAAAATAAAGAAGACAAATAAACATTGGAATACAAATTCCAATAGTTTCCTACTCCTTGTATATATTAAAGATTTTCTCTTAATACAATATACATTGGGATTACAAAAAACTGAGGTGACATGGTATAAGAGCAACATGTCCGAATTTAGCCTGTAACTCTTGCTATTCTCTACCATTATCCTCTATCCCTATGGTCGACTCATTGATTAAAAACTGTCTCTTGAACTTGTGGCGATGCCACTATCTCGCAGATGCATATTCCAAGAACGCCTTCTTCTTGACCTCGTAGCTCACATCGTAGACCATATTGCTCAAAATCCAATCTTTGCCTTTCATTTGCTTTGCAGAACGCTGAGCCGAGCAACTGGTTAAACATGAAGATAATATCAAACAATTAATGTGTGAAGAATGACGAAAGAGTTTGGAAGGCCATGCATAGTGTTCATGTATGGTATTCTGCGTTTGTAATGGAGAACAAGAAAAACAAGGCCTATGCCTTGATTGCAGCACCAATTAATGAAGAGGTGAGTCATATTACACCATTTACAAATTCCTTTGAAGCTTTAAAGAAGATGAAAGACTTATATGAAACACACTCTGAGCTTGAAATAGTCCAATTAATAATCAAATTGTTTAATCTTGAAGTGAAAGTCGATAATTGCCACCTTTGAAATAAGAGCCATTATGCATGATATAGAAGATAACAGAGTTAAAATAGATGTTCGTCTCATAGCTTTTGTCAAGGCACTGTATTTTAGTTATTTGTTAAAAAATGTAGCAAAAAAGGCTCAATTTGACTTTAGTCTTAGTCAAATTGAGTAAATCAAATTTCCACATCAACATGACAACTTGGAGGTAGTTAACTAGTGTGACATGGCTCTTGTCACTCAATTAGCTTAGTAAATTTGAGTTAGAGGCTTGGAGTTTAGTTATGCATGTGTTGATTGCTAAATTTTAGTAATCTAGTTCAGTTATTTTTAATCATACTCAGTTAAATGACCTCTAACTATTGATAGAGTCAGTTGAAGGTTAGTTGTGTAGTGGGACAACAGTCTAACTCAGAGATTTGTTAGTTAACTGATTACTCAACCTAAAATAACTAATGCATGCATGGCAGAGTCAAGGCCAATGTAACATCAGTTGTATACTAGTTTGACTGTTTAGTTGTTGCATGAGTCAGGAGATCAATCCTTGGGAATTGCGCAAGAAAATAGGAGGAAATTCCTATCTTTAAGAGCTAATTTACTCAGGAATTGCATAATGAAATAGGAGTCTAGATGAGCAAGTAATTGGCTAAGTGTTGGCCAAAGTTTCTCATTCAGTAGAGAGAATAATTATTCTTTTGCAAGTTATGCTCAGAGCTAGAGCAAACAATTGTAAAAGTTTCTCTATTCAACTGATTAATGCAAAGAGGCTTGAGGGGTTTTCCCTAGTTGGGTTCCCCTAGAAATCACTGTGTGCTTGTAGTTTTCTTATTGCATGCCTATGCATGTTGTTCTAAATTGTGATTTCCATTCCCCAGATCAATAGGGTAGAATTGTGTCTCTTATTTTTCAATTTGAAATCTTGAGCAATTGCAATTTATATCAAATTTATACATGGTATCAGAGCCTTGAAATCACATTAGAACTAGTATTTCAGACTTGTTTCTCAGGAATTTCGAATTTGCAACTTCAATGCAACAATTTTTCTTTAGGATTGGGAGAATGCCTTTCAACACATTGAGATTAGAGTATGTCTTCGAGGGTAGCTCAAATTTCATACCCTGGAAAGATCGAATGGAAGCAATGCTCGATGAAAATGGTGTCTTAGAATATGTTAAAACTGACATTGCAAAACCCCATCAATTTGATGCACAACAATTAGCTTAATGGAAGAAGGATGTTGCAAAGGCGAGGAGAATTCTTATGGAAGGTATGAGATGCCACATGGTCTCAAATTTCCATGGAAAAGAGAGATCAATTACTATGTGAAAGACACTGACTAAGCTATTCGAAAATAACAGTGACCATAGAAAAATGGCCGTGAAAGACAAACTTCAAAACATTAGAATGCAAAAGAATAATACTATTCCACAATATCTCTCCAGGTTCACATAGGTATGAGATGAGCTTGGAGGGGTTAGGATAAATGTTGCAGAAGATGAACTGGTGACCCTAGCTCTTTTAAACCTTCCAAACTCTTGCACAACTACCAAGGCTCTATGAATGGAAGGGAAAAATTACGGAATTGGGAAAGGCTGTGGCCCAATTTGGTTCAAGAAGATTTTAGGAAAAATACCAGAGACAAAATCTCATCTAGAGCGGAGGATGAAGATAAATTTGCATTGGTTGGAAAGGGGAAGAAGGGAAAAGGAAAGAAGACCTAAATAAAACCTGAAAACAACCAAAATAATGGAAAGAAGAAAGACTTGAGCAAGATAAAATGCTTCCACTTCCACGAATACGGACACCATGAAACTAAATGTATGCACAAGAAGTCTACCAAGAAGCCTTCAAGAGTAGCAGGAGGTGAAGTAGATGATTCATAATTCGAATTAGACTTCACCCTGATAGTATGTATGACCAACACTGCTATGGGGAGTGTGTGGTACGTTAATTTTGGTGCCTTGTTCCATATGATAGGGTGCAAGGGGTATAGTGCTACTGGAATAAGAGGTACAATGCTATTGGAATTGGTACTGTCACCTTTGAGAGGGAGAAAGCCTCTCCTCTTTGCCTCAAAGATGTTATGTTTGTACCTGCGCTGAAGAAAAACTTGATCTCTGTAGTAGTATTGGAGGATAGAGGCTATGATGTTATTTTCAGTAAAGGGAAAGCCTTTTTGAGATACATAACTATTGGACAAGTGAAGCATATTAGGGTTAAAGTGAAGAGCCTATACAAACTTGAGGTGGGAAATTGCACTATATTGAGTAGTAAGGATGACAAAGTGCAAAGTCGAGATGTTGGATAACTCTGGCACAAGATATTGGGTCATCTACACAGTGGCGCCTTAAAAATCATGCAACAAATTACCATTGGTCTCTCTAAAGGCTCCCTTGACTAGCAGGATGTCTTCAAGGGCTGCACATTAGGGAAATATGTCAAATCCACTTTCCATGATCGAGAAAGCAGAGTAGATGCAATCTTGGATAAATTCCACTTTGATGTTTGTGGACCCTTTTCTATAGCCTCCATGGAAAAACATAAGTACTATGTTAGTTTATTGATGATTTCTTTAGAAAATTAAGGATATTCTTCATGTGGAAGAAATATGAAGTTTTCTAAAAATTTGTTGAATTCAAGGCATTGGTTGAGAAGGATTCTGAGAAGAAGGTGAAGGCTCTCAGGAGCAATAATGGAGGTGAATTTGTTTCTCATGCCTTCAATTATTTATGTGCAAAGAAGGTATTTGAAGAGAACTGATAGAACCCCATAACCCACAATAGAATAGGGTAGCTGAAAGGAAGAACAAAAGCATAGTGGGAGTAGTAAGAGCCATGTTACATGATCAAGGGTTTCCATTACATCTATGGGAAAAAGCATGCAACACTGCAGTCTACTTGTAGAACCATAGTTCTCATGGAATACTTGATATGATCACATTGGAGGAAGCTTATTCTAGGAGAGCACTTGATGTATATCATTTTAGAATTTTTGGAGCTTTAGTTTATTTTCATGTCTCTAAGGATTCAAGGAATAAACATGATCCTACAATAGGTTTGGGAGTTTTTGTAGGATACATTGAAACTCCACACAATTACTAGGTGTATTTACCTTCACTAAGGATGACAGTTGTGAGGAGAGATGTCAAGTTCGACAAGGAGAAGGTTATGATATTCTCTCTGGAATGAGAGATGAGTATTCCATCGAAGCAGGAGCTTCTAGCTCTAAATGAGGACCCTCAAGATGAGCTTCAGGAGGTTGTGGAACAACCACATGCAACAGAGTAGACAAGAGGCAGAGTGGAGGCAACCACTCAACTAGAATATTCCAGAGAGGGGATAAGGATGATTGTAGAAGTTGATAGATTGTTGCAAGATGATAGGGAGAATGTGGGAGCCCTTACATCACAATGTAGGAAGAGGAGTTCACCTGATATGTACAATGGGTACATGGCTCTCATGACACAACTCATTGAGACAGAGCCTTCTTCATTTGAGGAAGCAATTTCTCAACCTATTTAGGTTGATGCCATGGTGGAAGAATATGTATCCATCATGAAGAACAGTGTATTGGAGGTGGTGCCAAGACCAGAAGGGAAATCAATGGTTGGGTCTAGATGGATCTACAAAGTGAAGCATGCAACTGATGTAAGTTGGGTAGGGAGTCCATCGGATAGGAAAAGTACTTCAGGTGTTATCTTCATTGTTGGGTCCATAGCTATTTCCTAGTATAACAAGAAGCAAAGGCCTGTGGTGCTCAAATCAACAGAGGCTAGATACATCGCTGCAAGTCAAGAAACACGTGAGGTCATATGAATGAGGAAAATACTTGTGGGCCTTTTTCGTCAAGATATGGATCTGACAATGATATATTGTGATAATCAGAGTTGCATTAAGCTCTTTGAGAATCCATTATTTCATGTCAGGTCCAAGCAAATTGATATCTAGTATCATCATTTGCGGGACTATGTGCAGAGGAGAATTATGTTGCTACAATACATTCCAACTGAGGAGTAAGATGCTGACATCTTGACAAAGGCATTGTTAAGAGGTAAATTTGAATCCACAAGTGCAGAATAGGGGTGGTGAAAAATCCCTTTTTTCCGAAGAGGGAGTGTTAAAAATTGTAGCAAGAAAGGCTCAATTTGACTTTAGCCTTAGTCAAATTGAGTAAATCAAATTTCCACATTAGCTGGAGAACTTTGAGGCAATTAGCTAGTGTGACATGGCTCTTGTCACTCAGTTAGCTCAGTAAATTCAAGTTAGAGGCTTGGAGTTTATTTATGCACATGCTGATTGCTAAATTTTAGCAATCTACTTCAATTATTTTTAGTTGTATTAAGTTAAATGACCTCTAACTATTGATAGAGTTAGTTGAAGGTCAGCTGTGCAGTGGGAAAACTATTTAACCCAGAGATCTGTTAGTTAATTGATCAATCAACCCAAATAGCTAATGCATGCATGGAATTCGAATTCCTAAGCTAAAGTGCAAGAGTCAAGGCTAGTGCAACATCAATTTATACTAGTTTAAGTGTATAGTTGTTGCTTGAGGCAGGAGATCAATCCTTGGGATTTGTGTAAGAAAATAGGAGGAAATTTCTATCTTTTAGGAGATAATTAACTCAGAAATTACGCAAGGAAATAGGAGGATATATGAGCAAATAATTGGCTAAGTGTTGGGCATAGTTTCTCATTAAATAGAGAACATTTATTCTTTTGCAGGTTGTGCCCAAAGCTGGAGCAATAAATTGTAATAGTTTCTCTATTCAACTAATTAATGCAAAAAGGTTTGAGGGGTTTTTCCTAGTTGGGTTCCCTTAGAAATCACCATGTAGTTGTGGTTTTTTTGTTGCATTTCTATGCATGTTGTTCTAAATTATGGTTTCCATTCCACATATCACTAGAGTAGAATCATGTGTCTTGCTTTTCAGTTTGAAATATGGAGCAATTGGAATTTCTATCAAATTTCTACATTATTCTCATTATTTTGAGCCATTACAAGCTAGTGGAAAACTTAAGGAGATTTCCTTTGACTCTCTTGTGGAGAATTTTGAATGAGAGAAAGCCTTTGGGAAGAAGACTATAACTTCTTAGTTTTTTGAAGAAGTTGTGTGCCTTACATAGAAATAGAAGAATTTGGTACATGATTCTTCTAGAGGAAGAGGTGGCAGAAGAGGATATGGAAGGAAAAATAATAGAGGTGGGGGGCATACATTACCAAGAAGGAAGACTAGATCTTCATTATATATAGTGCAATAGAAATGGACATGATTCTTCCATCACCAAATCAAGGGAAAGGTAAAGTACCTGAATTCGCTCATTATGTTATGGCACATTGCAATATTGGAGTAACTGAAGACTTGTTTAATGCTTCAATTTCTTCGTGGAAAGATGCATGGTTGCTTGATTCAAAAGAAACTTTCCGCATGAACTTTATAAGATATTTAATTGAAGAATTTAGTGATAATTTTGATGGAGCAGTCTACTTTGCAGGAAGGAGTTTATTATGAGGAAACATTCCCCCCCACAACAAAATGGGCTACCATCCATAATCTCTTTGCCTTGGAAGCTGAGAACAATTGGAAAGTCCATCAAATGGACGCAAAAACTTCTTTCTTGAATGGAGATTTGAAAGATAATGTTTTTATGTCCCAATCGAAAGGATTTGTTGTGAAGGCACAAGAGAAAAAAATATGCAAGCTTGTCAAATCCTTGTATGGCCTCAAACAAGCACTGCAATCTTAGTACTAGAAATTGACTAAGCATATTCCGAAACTAAATTTAAAACACTCATCTTGATTATGAAAATTTTTTTGTCAAGAAAGTTGGAAAAATAGTTTATATGTTTTGGTGTATGTAGATGATCTATTGATGACAGGGAACAATGAAAATTATACACATTCATAAAGAAATAATTGAGAAAATGTTTTGAAATGAAAAATTTGGGATATGTTCACTACTATCTTGGTATTGAAGTACCCCAACATCTAAATTTCATATGCCTCTATCAAAAGAAGTACATTGGAGATTGAGTGCAATCCTTTGACCACTCCAATGGAATAGAATTTAAAGCTCACATCCACTAAAGGGAATGAATTTGAAGATGCAACGAAGTACAAACAACTCGTAGGAAGTATCAACTACTGACTAGTAGTATACTGGACATTTCATTTTTTGTTGGAATCCTCTCCAGGGTTATGCAAAAGCCTTGTGAGGGTCATTGATCTGCTACAAAAATAGTTCTAAGGTACTTGAAGAGAACCCAAGACTCTGGACTGAAGTATACAAAGGTGGATGACTCAACTTGATCAAATATTCTGATTCATATTTTGATGATGATAAAGAAATTGGAGTATCTAATTTAGGTTATGTTATGAGTCTTGGATCAAATGTTATCTCTTGGAGGTCACACAAACAATTAGTTCTCACATATTCCACAATTGAGGAAAAATATGTGGCAGCTGTAGAAACAATGAAGGAAATTGCGTGGATCAAGAAAATTTTGGAAAATCTGTGGGAGAAACAAGTGCACTCTATTCCTCTTTTGATTGACAACAATTTTGCAATAAAGTTTGCCAAGAACCTAAAGTTGCATGATCAAACCAAACATATCAATAAAAAGTGTCACCTGATTCAACATCATGTTGAGGCAAAGACTATTCACATACACCATTGTTCAACAAATGAGTAGATTGCATACAACTTCACGAAAGCGCTTGGAATATAAAAGTTTGAAAGATTCAGAATGATGCTTGGACTCACCAACATCCCTTCAGATGATGGGGGAGAATGTTGACATCTAATCTTTGGGCTTTAAGAAATTCTTGTAAATAAAATAAATAGGAAAATAAAGAAGACAAAGAGACATTGGAATAAAAATTCCAATAGTTTCCCTCTCCTTGTATATATTTATGAGTTTCTCTTAACACAATATACATTCAGAGTTACACAAACCTGTCCTGACAAGATGCATGATTTTCTCTTAATGCAATATACGTTTAGTGTTACAGGAACCTGGCTTGACAAGATTTGATCCCTCTTGGCGCTTGGTAGATCTAGAGTTAAGATGGATCTAGGCTAGTTTAATTTCCTCCTTTAAATAGACTATATTCCAGATGAATACCATGGGTCAATACCACAGGTTCTCATAAACCTAGAACTCAAAAACCAAACTTGACCAAGTCAAGTTTGCCTTATTATTTTAGTTTAAAGTTATTTTTATTTTAAAATTATTCTTACTATGATCTAAATTCAATAATTATATTGTTTTTAATCCATCTCGATGCATTTGGAGTGGAAAAAGTGGAGGAATAAACTCACGGGACTGTTTTTACTGGCAAGACCCAATTTGGCAAAACGGGGTCTGAAACCTTTCGGGAGCGTTTTGAGGCATCCAATGATGTTTTTGGGGGTAAAACTTTGCCATTTTGTTCCGACATATTTTCATGCTATTCTACACACAAATACCTTCCAACAGTGCAATAAGCGCGTCAATTAGAGTCTGTATGCAAAAGTTATGTCACTCGGAAGTTGTCCTTCTTGTTTTCACACCTATAGTTCTGGAGGATGTCGCATCAATGCCCATTATTCATGGAAAAAGGGGTTAGCCTCGTGTTTGTGATGTAAAAGACTCTATAAGAGTCTATTTTTCTAGTTAAGAGTTGATGTAGTCACAATTAACCATTAGTAAGTTATTGGGTTATGTTATAACCAGACCACTGGGAGGAAGAGGCATTCCGTTCTTTTGAGAGCATTTTGTTACATAGTTGAGCAAAGATAGCTAGGAGAGATAGGAGGTAAGGAACATAGAGAGGATCTGTGCAGTGTAGCAGCTCATGGGCCACATGCATTATATCTTTGTACCTACAACCATATTTCTAGATACAGAAAGAGAGCAAAGCGACTTCACTTTCCAGTTGGGTTTTCTCTCAAAAGGGTTTCGTAAAGAACATATCTTGTGTCTTATGTGTGTGTGAGATTATTTTGTCGTTCTCTACTTTTCTGCATAATTTCCATTCACATGCATTCACTAATTACAGTGAAATATACAGATCTAGACTTAAAATAAAGTTGTAATAGTGTAAAAATATGGTATTTTAATATATTATTATCAGGTCTGTTGTGATGAATTGTCTAGTGGAATATCCACGACAGTTTACAGATCAGACTGTGTAAAAATGTTTATCATAGGGTTATTTTTATTGTTGTTTTTCCCAAGTAAAAATGTTTACAGGACGGTTACAACATCTCTATCATAATGGACTAGAGCTAGGACAATTACAACATCTCTATCATACTGGACTAGAGCTAGGACAATTACAACATCTCCGTCATATTGAAATAGAGCGTCTCTTAACCCTATAATCTATTTCTTAAACTACATAAATATTAATATTTTTGAGTTGAGAGGCTCATTCTACAACTAGTATGAGAGATATGTGTAAGTATGTCCATGTTCAACTTGGATTTGACACATGTCCTTTTTGAAATAAAATAAAAAATATTTAAAAAAACTTTGCATATAATAAAAAATGAATATACTTGTTTGATTTGTTTAATTAAAAGTATTATAAAACATCAATAATCTCACTCTGAATGACCATACTAAGGAGAAGTATAAATATTCCACCCACTCTCAACCATAAATAAATTATTTCAAGTCTCATATAATAAGAAAAAAAAATTAAGTGTTTGATTTATTTAATTAAAAGTACAATAAAACATCAATAATCTCAATCTCATTTCCATACTAAGGAGATGTAGAACAAATATTTCACTTTGACTCAACCATTATATTATATAATATTTATATATATATATATATATAATATATATATATATATATATATATATATATATATATATATATATATGAAGCAGTCAAACTATCCCTTTGGGCTCTTACTAGATTTGTGGTTAGGATGGACCTATACTGGCCTTTTTTAAGTTCGGGTGGTGAGACATGTCTAAGGGATTGAATTTACGATCACTTGGCTACACAAGGGCTTTCCAAAATGTTTTTTTTCCATTTGTATTACCACCCACAAACACATAAATATTACTAGCAATTTCCTCAAATGGTATGAGGAACACATTTGTAGATATGTATGCCATATGCCATATGTATTGGAAAATTTATATAAAATATGACAAATTTAAATTTTATATAGATATTGTAAAAGATGATATTTTAGTTTTATGGATCTTATATATATATATATATATATATAATATATATATTATATATATATTTCTAGAGCTCAAACTAAAAACACTAATTTGATATACCTCCAACATAAATACTAAAAATAATAATAGTTGTTGGGAACCACCATTTAAATTCAAATAAAATGATTGGATTATAAAATCTAGAGTCTAAATTATCTTATTAATTGATACTATTTTTTCTAAAAATTAATTAAAATATATTTACAGTGTATTTTAATTTACATATGAATGATAAGTGGTGCTATTTTAATTTCCTATATAATTGAGATTAAAATACAGAATAATGAAACTATGTAATGAAGATTATGCCTCAGATGAAGAAAGGCCAATAAAAGGCTTTTCAAAAGGCAATTCTGTGTACATTTCCTCCAATAAAAACACATAGATTATCTTAAATCATATGAGAGAAGATTCGAGAAGACCAATAAGAAGGCTTGGTCCTGTTGTAGCTCCATCTACTACCATTAGCGCTGCAAGTACCCAGAGTTATATTGTTCTTTGTTGTAGATTCAAGGGAGAGCCTAGTTGCATGATGGTAGGTTATTTGATACAAAGGTCTGATGAGTGCAAGACTCACCTCCTACATCAAATAAAATAGATAGAAGTCACCAAAGCTATAAATGATCTGTCATCAGAGGTTTGGAAAATGAAGAATCGAGAAGGTGATTATGGATTAGGAAGGGGCCAAACTTCTGGTTTCATATTGAGTCTTTCGCAGGTACGAGAACTTCCAAAAGAAACAACAAAGATGATTTTGAATTAAGAAGAGGTTAAATCATTTGCTTTACTTTCAATTCTACACAACCATAAGAGGTTTGGAAAAGGAAAAATAGAGAGGAAGTTTGGAAAAAGGAAACATGGACAGGTGATTTAGAATTGGTAAGAACCTACACTATTGATTTCATGTTCATTCTTACCCAACAATATTACTTAGGAAGAAGGCAAGAAGAACATATAAAGGACGATAAATTTAATCATTTTATATAATATATTAGTTTAAATGAAAAATTATTTAAATATGAAGATTCATCAACTATAAAACTAAAATCCCTCTTGACAACATTACAGGTGGGAATCCAAAAGAGTTAAACAATTTCTAACTCCGCTTTTCTCCATATAATTCTCATAAGCTTGACCTTGATCTATCATAATAGACTTATAATTATCATGAGCTCGACTTTAAACTATAAATAAAAATAAATTTAAAAATAGAGAATCATCAAAGATAAAATTTAAATATAAAGATTCATCAAAGATGAAATTGAATTTTCTCTTCCACAACATTACAGGTGAAAATGCAGAAGAATTAAACAATTCTTGACTCCACTCTTCTTTCTATATAATTCTCATGAGATCGAATTTAATATATGGGAATATATTATAAAATTCTTATGAGCCTAGAGCTAAACTATAAATAAAAACAATTCAAACATGAAGATTCATCAAAGATTAAATTGAAACTTCTCTTCACAACATGACAGGTGGGAATCCAAAAGAATCCAACATTTTCAGACTTCGCTCCTACAATTTCTAACTCTATATAATCCTCATGAGCCTGAACTTAATCTACTGGAATAGATTTTATAATTCTCATGAATCCAAGAATCCGACACTCCGTGAGGTATTGTTTGGTGAAGAGCAACGATCGCTTAAAGTTGCAATGAGGCTGTTGCCTTCAAATCCTATGCAAAGAGAATATCCAAGAAGACCAATAAGGCCCTTGGTCCCATTGTAGCTCCATCAACTACCATTAGTGCTTCAAGAACCCTGAGTTATATTGTTCTCTGTTGTAGATTCAAGGTAGAGCCCGGTTGCAGGGTGGTAGGTTATTTGATACAAAGGGTTCGATAAGAAGTAAGGATCTGGAATATACAATATAACTTACAAGAGTGATAATTTTATGTTGTAAAGAAATGAATTTAATTAGACAACAAATTTTGGTAATATTTTGTAATTTATGGAGTTTTCACCTGGGGTGTCTGAGATTTCAAAATATATTAAAATCTGCACTCAAAATAAAGATGGTAGCTACATTTCAAAATATTCCTAAAAATCGGGATTTTCATAGTTTTTTCTTTGTAATTCAAATGCAATTAACATGAATAAATATACTAACAATGGGAAGTACATTATACCAAGAAATCTAATCGATGTCCTTATATTACCTTAAATTTGTTGTTGTATCGTCTTAAGCTGAGCAATAAAGGTCAGGTTCCTAAGCCCATTCCAGTTCTCATTCAACATATTGTAAGTCTCAAGCCATAACTCCACCTATAATGCTACATGCTACAATGAAAATTATTTCTAAATCCATGGCTACAAAAATCATATAAGTAATTTCCCTGTCATTGTTTTGCTTAAAGCATGGGATTCTTCTAATTTGTGAATATAATTTCAAATCAAAGCCATCCATGACCAGAATAATACAAATGCCTAAAAAAATCACTACAATCCTAGCTTTAGAGGGCAGCATAGAGTGAATCTGATACCATATTTGAGAACCTTCGTATGATGCAACATGCAGGGTCCAATTAATAGAGAAAATGACGGTCACGAAAATCTCTAATATGAGGAAGAGTGCCAGTTGATGAGCCTAGGTATTGCAACAAGAATGTTGTAACTTCCAGGGCTACCAGCTTTATTTATCAACCCGGGGTTCCTACAAACTTGGAGGTGATAGTGTTATATGAACAAGTAGAAGTGAAGGTCCTGCCTGTTGTCACTGTTTATCTAGCAAGAGACCCTAGGGGTTCCAAGCTAGACTTCTATAGGGTCAGAAGAAGCTTAACTCTTTGATGGAAGAAGAGCAAATCTATCCTAAGGGAGAGCTACTTCTACTGCAGTATTGAAGAAAACAACGTGTAATGATAGACCACACAAAAACCTAACTAACCAATTAAACAAATATGCTAAGCAGAATTGCTAAAACAATCACTAACCTAAGGCTACTATCTAAGTTGTAGAAGTAAAGAGCATTCAAACTATACTAAGGTGAAAGAAAAAAAACTAAGCTAAATCAATTTTCAAGTGGAAAAAGTAGTTGGAGATCGAAATTGGTGAAAGGAGGATGTAAGGATGCAATAGTGCCTAGGGACCGTTGGATCAATCAACGAGTAGAAGATGGATGATGTAGATATTACTGTGGGGGCTTAAGCGAATAAATGGATGAACGAGGTTAATGAAGTAGATGAACGACGAAGATCGTATCGCAAGGGATTTAAGTGAACAGATGGGTGGACAGGGTAACGAAGCTGTCAAGCAGTAAAAAGGGTCTTTTTCACCTCTATTTACCCTACACTAATTATCAATCTAGGTACGATTTGTTATCTCAAAGAGTGTACTCAGTCTGAGGCAGTCACTTGTCAAGAGTAATGCTAGTAGTATAGTGCTTTTGCAAAAGTAACTAAATGTTGAAAACAAACTCTAAATGGAATAACAAGAAGTTGAAATGCTTGTAACTAAATCATTCATTTAAGAAACTACAACACTTCATCAATCAAAGGTGCAGTAATGATATCTCTTACCTTTGTAAACTGATGTAGTTGAAAGGCAATGAAGGAGAAGATCATCAATTGGGAACTAGACAACAATAGTCAATGTTCACTATAGTTTTAGATCATTTTGTTCACACCAAAGCAATGATAATTCAAATAACAAGAAAAAGAAAACAACTAATCTATTTAACAAGATTTAACAGCAAAGCCTTAACCTATAGAAATGAATGAAGCAGTAATCGTAATCTACAGGAATTAAGCAACAAACTTTACCTCGGAAGTGATTTGGATGGAAAACAAAAATGGAATAGCAAACTAAAGTGAAGTATGAAATATTGAACAACAACCTGAATCAAATGTAAATGCACAACAAAATAAATCACATATTACACACAACGCATCTATACTGAAGGAAGCAGTAATCTGAGGTTTGGCATAACAAATATTAATCACGGTTCTAAAGGAACAACAATTGCGGTTACCATGGAACAACAATCCCAATGAACAACCATCACACTTGGAGGTAAACCGTAGATAGATAGACCAATTTATGAATACACAACACTATTACTATGTAACCGAATAGTAATGGCAATATGGAAGGAACAACAACATTATACAATAATATCAATATGTAAAGGAACGACAATGTGATACAAATTCAGAATGAACAACATAACATTCTAGTTGCAGAGGTTAACCTTACTATTCAAACATGAATAAAATATAATAGAGCCAATACATGAACTAATAAGGAACAACAGATCATTGAAAAAAGTAAATAAAAGAAATCAAACCACACATGACTTGGAATTGAAAATAATGGTACAGGAAGCAAGTGATCCACCAAGGCTGGGCCCTTAGCCTCCAGGGATGCACTACTGTGATTACTCCAGAATCAAAGATGGAATGGCAATAGTATTTATGTATTAAGCATCAAAACATAGTTACAGTAATCACTCTTTAAAAAGAGTCGATGATCAAAGTTTAAGTTACAACAATGAATTTCATAAACAACAATAATCCGCCCCCTGGGCTAGCAATGCTATCCCTTTTTATAATAGCCAGGCAGAAATATCAAAATGTAGATAATCTTTAACGTAGTGATCCCTCAAGATCAAAGGATCCTGAGGGATTCACCATATCGCTATTTCCCAGTTATCTCTTCATTATCTTGCGCTGATTTGGTATCTCCTCTTCCTTTTCCTGGCTTATACGCTCCAATCTAGATTGCCTCGTTTGGATGCGGTTCCCTGTGAAAGGAACAACAATTGATTTCGTCTTGTCATTTCCTTTGGAATGGTGATCTTCCATTTTCTTCTTTTTCTGCATGGGAAAAGGTAATTATTAGACATTTTACATTGTTCACAAATCTTTTAAACTTTATCATAATCTTTCACTATATGCCCATTTCATAACGTAAAGAAGTTATGAATTTAAGGAAAAGATGACAAAATAAGTGGTAATTACATACCTTCTCTAATGCTCAACACACCCCCCTGCTTACCCTTTTTCATGCCCTCACGAAAACCTTGTAATTGACATGCAAGGCAGTTAGGGAATAGGCTGGAGAAGGGATCTCAATAGGTGGTCTACAACCATGATGCCTAGCTAAGAATTCAAAAATATGTCCTGTCTGACCTTTAGGCATTTCATATAAGGCTTGATATCCTGGTGTAGGGTGCCAAATGACTAGACTTCGGAACCTACAACCTAACCAAGACGGGCCTTCTCTCAAAATAAGGTCACCATAGATACACCCAAGCGGTCAGTAGTTAGCTTAAAGTTCTCATAATTGAATGGTTCTCTGTTTTGGATGTTTCGATTAGAAGTCTGGTATCAAAATTTGGCTGTTGCTATGGCAAGGTCTTTGATGGTAAAGAAGTATTCTATCCCTTGCTGGATGACTGTTGTGTGAATAGGTCCCAATGCCTCGACCACTCCCTGAGTTCTCATTATGCTCTTATGTTTATTCCGTAACTGCAGTGGGTCTCTAGGTTCACCCCTCACCCATAGATCTAATCCATTTTCTTGTCTTTGAAAGACATTGTAGGCTTTAAGCCACTTTATTTGATTAACACCAAAAGAAATAAATGTCTGTAGTTGGACATCAACCAAAAAAGGGCTAGGGTTTTGTTCTGTTTCTCCATCTAATACAAGATTGTGCAAATAAAAGTCACATAACAATCGCTGAACTTTCACCTCGTAATGCTTACAACAATTTATGAAGTCATCAATGGTTTTTATCTTTATAGGTACTCCTGCCTTGATAGCTTTAATTTTCAATTGTAAATATCTTTCCATTAAAAACAAAGCATAGTTTCTGGCAGGTGCCCTACACGCTAGAACGTCAGTATATAGAGAAAATAAGGTATCCATTTGTTTGATGACTATGTCTAGTCTATGCGTTACATTTTTGACTCTTTCTTCTGCCTTTTGCCATCCTTCAAAGGCCTGGCTTTCTGATGCATTAATGTTCTTCAGCTGCTGTTGTAATTTCTCGTATTTTTCTTGAGGAACGGTCTACTCTGTAAGTTTCTCTATTTTTTGTTGGGCTTGTGCCAAATCTTTTCGCAAAGTTACTATCCTCGAGTCATTATCCAACATGATAATCTTGGGCTGGAGATCTACTTGGATCTCCTTATTACGACATATTGTCTTTATGGTATGAGTTTCCTTCTCGCTAGAGGACAGTGCATCTGTCTGGATTTCCATATCACAGGCTGATACATTATTTGCTTTATTTCGACATGGACAATAGCTAGATGTTGTTCCTTTCGATTCTGAATGGAAGGTTGGACTTGAGTCCTCTTGATATTCTTCTTAACGGGTTTTGACTGGGCGATTGTATTCTTTGTTACCGAGGTTCCTTTTGACTTTTTCCCCATTTTCAAGACTCTTATCTATTATCGAAGTTGCTTAATTACGTTAAGCAATCTCTGCTGTTCCTTTCACAATATTTTAATTTCCTCTGTTTTCTTGGAAGGAATAGTTGTTCGTTTACTCGGGCCTGGGCTTTGTACCTCAAGTATTGTACCTTCTTCTTGGCCAATTTCCTTATTTTCTTCTTGGGGTGCTTCTTCAGTGTTATGCTGATTAGGCTGTTCATGGGTGGAAACCCTAGTTTGTCTTGCTATCTCTTGGGCAACTTCTTCTTCTACCTCCTCTTCATCGTGGAATTCTTCGGGTGTATTTTGACTGGGAACAGATTGTTCCTCTCCCTCATTCTCATCACTCTTCTCCCCAGATACACTTCCATCATGAATAGAGTGATCCTCTTCTTCCTCCTCCTCATCACATAGTTCCTCGGATGCACTTTTATTATGAGAAGAGTGCTCCTGTGGTCCTTCTTCGGTATGGGGGTTGAGTGGGCTATGAGGTTGGACATATTCACCCATATTGACTAGAAATTGGGCCAATTCATCTTCTTGCAGCGGGTTTTGCAGTGGACTTTTGCTGCATTGATTTGTTTCCTCTCCTTCTTCCTAACCAGATTGCTTAGTCTCCTCCAATTTTCCTTCATCATTTTCCTCCAATTCTTTTTCATTCTCTCCACCTTCCAATTGTGGGGGTTGTTTGTCTCTTGAATCATGTATCTCCACAGGATGACTACTGTTTTCCTGGAAATTTCTCACCATTCTTCTGATCCTCGCCAATCTAACAGATTTTCTTCATTTCAGTGGTCTGGTCGATGTATTGGCAATTTTTTTTCATCTTGGGGCTGGCAAACCCAGTCCCCCATCTATCATGAAAATCAATTCTTCCCAACTGCTCTGTTTTTGGGCAAGATTGTGGCTAAGATCAGTCGTATTAACCCATGGTGGCTTACTACTGACTCTAGATGGCGATATTTCTTCATGCTTCGGTGAACATCGTGTAGTAAAGAATTTAAAAACGCAGGCAAATTCACAGCACATTTTTGTTTTAACACAGCTAAAAGTTTAAGATGGCATGGTCTTACCACGTCTTTCCTGCCATCGCAACTGATGTAGCTCTAGATAATTCTCGCCAATTCTGCCCATGACTCTCCCAAGGTTGCCGACAGAACTCCCTTCCCTTTTATAGTCACGTTTTGCCCTTCATCCTGGAAGATTTTCATGGCGTCTCGCAATCTCACCTTTTTCAGAGTCCACACAAGTCCAATGGCTGGCAGTCCCAAAACTTCTGCAATTATGCCATTAGTAACTGTTATCTATCTCCCTCTCACTATGGAATGATGTTCTTGTAAGTTCTGTAGAAACTCAATTTCCACCGTCTCATTGGATTGTCGTAGACGGTTAAGATAAGCTATCCATCCTACCCTTGCTAGGATTTCTCATGTAGCATCGGAGACCATCAACACTTGTGGATCACTATGAATTGATCTTCCTCCCATTCTTAGCACACTGTAAGAAAACACAGAGACAACAATAGAAAAATAGGCTGTTCAAATTTTTAGCTTACTGTTAGAAAAAACAAAGAAGATGACGGAACAACAAGCTGTTCAAATTTCAAACTTAATGCTCATTTTTGCAAAGCAAAACATGGAAATGGATTTGGAATAGAAAATCATGCATATTGGGAAATAAAATACCGTTAAGTCTTGCTATTCCCGGGTCATAATTCTTCCAAATGATGAGCTGGCATGTATGCCAGTGAATTATGGGGATCACCCGCGCCCCCCTGTAATGTGATAGGCCATCCTCGGCCCTCAGATAAAGGAGTAGTGTGTTGAACTGCCGTAGTACAGAGTAATAAATGAATAGCGTATAGAGAAATTCCATGTTTACAAAGACAAGCGGATTACCAAAATCAAGGCATATGATAGAATCGTTAATAAATATGGAAATGTCGTGATATGACGCGAGAAATGGAGGATAGGACAGTTGATGTGAATAAAAGTTCTTATGCGTTCATTATTGAATTTTACCATCATAATTGATTAATAAATGATTTTCATGTATGAAAGGTTCGAAAGGGTTATATACATAATCTCGTTTGAACCACTTATAAAGATATAAGAAGAAGGGTTTTATAGTTACTATTGGTGTACAAGAAATATGACTTCAATACCATCAACAAAGCTCTGTTACCCACAGGTGTCCATAACCTTGATAGAGTTGTTTATTTCACCCTTGGAACCATAATCCTTTGTGTATGGCTAGGAAAGTGTTGTGCAATGTCAGAATGGAGGCCATTGTGCTGGCTTGGTAACCAGATGAATCGCAATGCCATTCACCAGGAAAGAGTGAAAGGTGGGCAGGCTGGTTCATGATGAGACCTCCTATTCTAAGGACTTTTTATTTTTCTGATGTGCCTCTTGGATCATATCCCAAGTGTGGTGGTCATAGTGGGAATGCCACTTCACTTTATTCCTTATGATCATGGTAGGCTGGCTCTTAATGAGACCCTCTATCCTTCATTTGACAAATCATGTTAGCAATCATATAAACATTTTTCTTTTTTTTTTCTTTTCTTTTATATAGCACTTTTCCTATTTAAATACAGAGGGTGATTCAACACTCCTTAAGAGTAGGGATGGTGGAAGAAGTCTGAACATCTCAATAGAGAAAAATATGCCCTTATTATTATTCAATAATCATGATCAAAGAGAATTATGGGGATTTAGGAAGAACCATCATGATAAGAATAATCAATCATATTGGTATTAGTAAAATAACGACAGCAAGGTGATCAATAGTTGTGTCCTTTCCTCTTTTCTCTTATCAATTCAAAGCAATTTCTTCTAAAAATAACGATTTTTATGTAATTTGTTGATTTTAGTATCTTCTAGTTTTTGTATTGTTGTATAAATGTATAGTTGTGCCTTAAATGACCATGACTCACAAAAATGATGTAAATGGTGAAACACAAAAAAAAAAAGAAAAAAATGCACTCCAAAAATGTTGTTCTCAAGATAGAACAACTACTGTTTCTTTAGAGGGACAAAAAAAGAATATTTACACACAAAAATCGCAAGCAAAAGGGAAAAAACGTGCTTGAAACTGCTATTCCTTGAGAGGAACAACAATTGTTCCTTAATCAGAACAACAAAGAAAGCAAGTGCAAATAAAAAATGTGAAAATGTTGTCCCTTCAGAAAGGAACAACAAAAAAATGAAAGTGTTGTTCCTTTGGAAAGGAATAGTAGAAAACGAAAGTGTTGTTCCTTTGGAAAGGAACAACAGAAAATGAAAGTTTTGTTCCTTCGGAAATGAACAACAAAAAATGCAAAAGTGTTGTTCTTTCAGAAAGGAACAACAAAATGTAAAAGTGTCGTTCCTTCAGAAAGGAACAACAAAAATGCAAAAGTGCTCTTCCTTCGGAAAGGAACAACAAAACGTAAAAGTGTTGTTCCTTCGGAAATGAACAACAAAAATGCAGAAGTGTTGTTCCTTCGGAAAGGAACAACAAAACGTAAAAGTGTTGTTCCTTTGAAAAGGAATAGCAAAAATGTAGAAGTGTTGTTCCTTCAGAAAGGAACACCAAAACATAAAAGTGTTTTTCCTTCGGAAAGGAACAGTAAACAGCGAAAATGTTGTTCCTTTGGAAAGGAACAACAGAATGCAAGCAAGTTGTTCCTTCGAAAAGGAACAACAAAATGGTGGAAATTTTGTTCCTTCGAAAAGGAACAACAAAATGCAAAGGCACTGTTCCTTCGAAAAGGAACAACAAGGTGATGAAAATGTTGTTCCTTCCGAAAGGAACAACAAAATGTAGAAGTTGCAAAAATGGAGAAATCTGTACAGAAAGTAATTTACACAAGAAAAACAAAGGAATATGTACAAAATTTAAAATCAACCAAATCACTTAGTGAACCAAAGGTGAGGAAGAGTTCTCTTCCTCAACCAAATCACTTAGTGAACCAAAGGTGAGGAAGAGTTCTCTTCCTCAGCCAAAATTTGCATGTCAGAGTCTTCCCAGAGTTGCTGGTAGAAGGATTCCCGAGTAAGTGGTTTGCGGTACAGTCAAACTCGGTGGCCATTTGCCTTAAAGGTGTGTCCAGATCCATCAATGGTGGTTAGAATAATGGTGCCATTATCATGCACCTTTTGGATTTCATATGGTCCTAGCCAGTGGGTCTAAAGTTTCCCCAGAAAATCCTGAAACCTGGAATCGTATAGGAGCCCCAATCTCCTTCGCTGAAGACCTTCTTTTTGATGAGGGCATCGTGCCATTTGGCTCTTTGTTGTTGGATTATTGCGGTATTTTGAAGAGCGGAGAGCTTGATTTCATCCAGCTCGTTGATTTGATATAGTCTATTAATTTGGGCCTCATTTAAATCTAGACCGACTTGTTGTGTTGTTCTCAAGGTTTGTATTTCGAATTCTATTGGAAAGATGGGTTCCTTTCCAAATACTAGTTGATATAGTGAGTAATCGGTAGTATTTCTCCATGTTGTTCTGTATGCCCACAAGTCTTCCGACAATATTGTAGCCCAATCTCATCTATGTGATGCAATGGTTTTTGTTAGTATTGCTTATATTACTTTATTCGTGCTCTCTACTTGGCCATTTGCCTGTTGGTGGTATGGAGAGGTAACTTTATGGTGAATATGATAGTTTTTTAGTGTTGCAACAATTTTATTACTAGCAAATTGCGGTCTCCCATGTATGATTATGTCTCTTGGGAGGCCATATCACACAAATATCTAGAATAGGAAATGAATGACGAAATCCTCTGTAGCTCTTGGCAGTGCCTCTGCTTTAACCCATTTGGTCACATATTCTGTTGCTACCGAAATATATGTTTTCTGGTTTGATGATGGATTGATCGGACCAACAAAACCCAACGCTCGAATGGTTCAATGACTAGCTGTGGGTTCAAGGGCATTTCGTGGGACTGTCTAGGGCATCCTGCTCTTTGGCAACTATCACAAGCTTGAACAAATTTCTTTGCATCTTTGAAGATTGTGGGCCAGTAATACCCTGTTTGCAGAACTTTATGACTAGTTCTTCGATCTGCGAAATGTCTGCCATAAAGTCTATCATGACAAGCTTTCAGAATGTCAAAAATTTCATCTTCATGGACGCATCTTCTAATGTGCATATCTGATCCTGTATGAAATAGGTAGTCCCCAATCCAAGAAAATAAGGTACTACGCTGGACAATCTGCTTTCGTTCATTAGGGGTCAGATATTTTGGTAATTTTCCTACTGCTAAATAATTGACAACATCACCGTACTAGGGTGTTTTGATAGTAACAATGAACAAATGTTCATATAGAAATTGATCTTTGATTGCTGTTGCGTCCACTGGCTTTGGCATTCGTGAGTGAAATTCAGCTACAGGATTTTCCTTCCCAGGTTGATCTTTTATTGTGATGTTGAATTCTTGCAATAAAATCAACCATCTTGTTACTCTACCATTTGTAATTGGTTTATTTGCTAAATATTTTATGGCAGAGTGATCTGTATATAAAATAATAGGATATCCAGTGATATAATGCCTAAATTTATTTACAACATGTATTACAACTAAAAGTTCCTTTTCAGTAACATTATAGTTTAACTCAGCAGGAGACAAATTCTTGCTAATATAATAAATTACATATGGTTTTTTGTCTTCTTCCTGCCCAAGACTGCTCCAATAGTTGTGTCTAAAGCATCTGATGAAATTTGAAATGGCAGGTCCCAATTTGGGCCTCTGAGCACTGGGGTTGTTGACACAAGCTTTTTCAAATCCTCAAAAGCACGGTCACATTTATCTGTCCAAAACGAAATCAACATTCCCTGTTAGTGCGTAAAGAGGTGCAGATATTTGAGAGAAATGTTCTATAAATCTCCTATAATAACCAGAAAATCCAAGAAAACTGCGTACCTCTGTCTCTGTGGTAGGAGTAGGTATTAACAAAATTATTTAAATTTTGGCTGGATCTACCTGTATTCCAGCTGCTGAGATATAATGACCTAGGATGAGTCCTTCAGTCATCATCATATAGCATTTTTCATGGCTCAGGTAGAGCCTGGTAGTGATAAATTGTTGCAACACCTTTTCCAATGTGTCTAGTGTTGGGTCAAAATCATCTCCGTATGGTGTGAAATCATCCATGTATACTTCGAGCCCTTCATTTATTAAATCTGAAAAGATGCTGAGGATAGCCCTTTGAAATATGGCAGGGGCATTGCATAGGCCAAAGGGTAAAACTATGTAGGAAAATGTTCCCCAAGGATAGGTAAAAGTAGTTTTATCTTGGTCTTCAAGGGCAATCTATATCTGATTGTATCCACTAAAGCCATCTAAGAAAGAAAAGAATTTCTTTCCTGCTAATGTATCTAATACCTGGTCAATGAATGGAAGGGGAAAGTGGTATTTTTGGGTTACTTTATTTAATTCTCTATAATCTACACAAATCCTCCACTTTCCATTCTTCTTCGGCACCACCACAAGTGGAGAGACCCATTTGCTATCGGAGATAGGATAAATAAAGTTTGCATCTAATTTTTTTTGTAGTTTAGCTTTCACAATGTCTTTTAGATGAGGGTTAAGTCTTCTTTGGGGTTGGCGAACATGTCTTACATCCTTTTCTATATAAATGTGGTGTGCACATAGCTGGGGATCGAGTCCCTTCGTGTCTGGATAATCCCATGCAAATGCTTCCTTGTATTTTCTCAATAGTTGGATCAACTTCTCTTCTTGTTCAGGAGTCAGGTTATTATTGATGTTTAAAGTTTTTCCCGGTTCAATCTCTATAGTTTTACTATTTGAAACAGAGGTAGTAGGTATTGCTTGATCATGAGTGTCTTTGAAAGGATCTTCTTCTAGCTCATTATCAAATTCTGCCTCTATCATGTGACATTGTACGTGGGATCTGGCTTTCGTTTGGTTATTAAAGTTGTTAATAACATCATCCTCTGTTTTATCTTTGAAGTCAAGGCCATCTTCTATAGTTAATGGGGATCTAATGTTGTTGGTAAGGTAGGATACAAGATGTTTGTTAGTTTTTATTATTGTTACACTTGGCTTGGCTGGAGGGTATAGGGCTAGATTCTTGACATTACTTCCTCTAGTTATGGTCATACTACCTTGTCGGAGCCAATGTAAGCATCAGCGGTTGCAAGCCAAGGTCTTCCTAAAATTAACGGATGTCCATCAAGTCGGTTTTTGGGGTTTATTATCAGAAAGTTGGCAGGATATTCCCAGGAATCAACGGATACCATGACATCATGTAGTGTGCATTCCGGCCTAACCACTAATCGGTCAGCCAGTTCTAATAAAGTGGAAGTTGGTTCTACTGATGTAATGCCCAGTTTTTGACAAGTGGTGGTTGTTATATTAATTGCAGCCCCTAAATCAACTAAGGCATTTGAAAAAGTTTGTCCATTTATTTGCACTGTTACTATTGGATTTCCTGGGTCTTCATATTTAACAGGTGCTTCTCTTCCTGATAACAGGTCAGATAAGGTGCCAACTACTTGGACTGTTGGGTTATTTGTTATTCTCTTCCTTGGTTTTTTTTATACGTAGCTCTTTGATGGTCTTTGCATATATTGGGATATGTTGGATAGCTTGGAGGAGTGGGATTTTTATGTAAAAATTCTTAAGTTCTCCCAGAATATCAAAGTCAGGATGTTCTATAGGTCGTGGTATAATTAATCTTTCTGGGAATGGGGGAGAAGATGTGGTTGCTTGGTCATGAGCCTGTTTTTTGGCTACATATTCTTCTTATAATGGTTGTTCTACTGGTAACTGATTTTCAACTTGAACATTTTTATCTCCCTCGGTTTCTATAATGCGCACAGACCTTAATTGAATGTCGTTGCACTCCCTTAGATCAGTTTCTAGCTCTAGTGTTTCAATTATTTGAACCAATTGGACTAGTCTGTTATTTGGGTTTGGGTTTGGTTGGGCTAAGAGTTGTGGTCTTAAATTGGACTGGGGGTTTTGTTGCAGTGCTGGCAGTGTAGGTTGAGGGAGTGGAATGCTTCCTACACATCGATCTTTGCCAGTTTGTCTGCCAGGCTTGACTTTGCGAAGTAGGAGGGAACCATTGTGATGGATACACATTGTTTTGCCAATATGGTGGGGCATAGGGAAAATTTGGCCAATTAGATTGGCTTGCTTGATTCGGCCATGACAATGATGAAGGAAATGGTCGTTGTGACCAATTTGAGAAGGGAGGTTGATTTTGCCACATTGTATTATATTGCTGAGCATGATATTGTGGAGGCTGGAAAGAGGAAGCTGGATCGAGGAACATACCTGATTTTCGTGGTTGCCATTGATGGCATTGATTAAGTAGGTACACTAGTTCTGGTCCTTCTTCTGCCCCTTTCTATACCACTTTCAAACCAGGAAGTGAAGGACAACTCTCTGTAGAGTGGTCTTTTGTACAAATGGCACATACTTGAACCACATCTAATGGGCATTCTTTGTGGTTGTGTTTCTTTCTGCATCTAGGATAGAATATTGCCAGATTTTGTTTTGCCTCTGCTTGTTTCTATTTAGCTTGCATAATATCGAGTTGTGTTGTCAGAGTCCCCAATATATCAGTTTTGAAATTTTCTAATAAGTTCACAATTTTTGCGCGAGTTACTCCTTCTCCAGAGATCTTTTTGTCCCTTGTAAATCTGTCATGTTCTGTTGGATTTAGCCTTGTGCTTCCTCGTGAGCTCCTGATACATAAATCAATGATGTTAACAAAATCTTCTTGATAGATATCTCCTTTTCCGATAATATTCAGTGTTTCAATACATTGTTCCTTAATACCTTTAATTAATGGTGTTTTTAATACATTGTCAGGTAAGGGTAATGATGCATATGGGGATCTTTGAAGATTATACTGAAAATGTTCAACATATTCTTCTAGTGTTTCATTAGTTCTAGCTACCATCTGAAATATTTCATCTTTTAACTCTCTAGATCTACAATAATCCTGATATTTCTTTAGAAAAGCACCTTTCATCTGATCCCAATCATTTGTAACACCTCCACCCAATCCCATAAACCATCGAAAAGAAGCTCCTTTTAATGTAGAGGGAAATAGTTTAAGCTTTTGGGGGTTGGTGGTATATTCATATCCTTTGCACAACACATCGAATTCAAACAAAAATGCATTTGGGTGTTCCGATGTTAGGCCATGAAATGTAGGAATATGCTGGAGAGGGATTGCCTTCACAGGTGCATTCACTGTAGTATCTACAATGGAATATTGCAGTGTGGAGGTTTGGGTGTTTGGCTGGTTCTGGGCCATTTGGTCAAATATGTGCCAATAGGAGGGTATTCCTAGGTTGGTTAGATGGGGCAGGGATGACCTTAACAAGAGTGGCCTTAACAAAACTTCCTTTGTCTGGGATGATGAGAGTTCCTAATGTTTGGAGGGATTTTAGCTCTTGAGGTTCTTCAACTTCGTTCTGAATGATTTTTGCAGCACTTTCCTTATCTGGGCTGCTTAATGGCTGAATTACTCCAAGAGGAGATCTTGGTTCTTCAGTTTCCCCTATTTCTCCTCTCCATTCGCAGAGATTACTAAGGTTCCCTTCTTGCAATGATTTTGGGCTAGAATTCTCAATTTCTTGAAAATCTCGCTCCTCAATTTGGCTGTGCACTTTAGCAAAGGCTACAGATGGTGATCCTGTGGCCTGAAGGGAACTAGTAGGTTGTCTAGAAGCAACTTTTCTAGGTCTCACTGAAGGCTGAGATTCTATTTTCTTGAGGATTTTGTCTATAAAGGTTGATTCGCCAAGGGTCACTGGCCCCTTAGCTTTATCAGGCTTGGGTAGTGGTTTAGGATTATTTTCAGGCCTTTTCCTGCTTAGTCATGCACACAAATCAAATGCTGATTCCTACCCAAAACAACAAAAAATCTGCAGGAAAGCGGGTAGGGGAGCAGGGCTGTAACGCAGGTTCTTACCTTCCATTTTTAAAACCCAATTCTCTCCTAGAAGGTACTTACACTACTCTGAAAAGAAACAAATGGCTACACTCTTCCCCGACAGTGGCGCTAAAATGTCGAGCAGTAAAAAGGGTCTTTTTCACCTCTATTTACCCTACATTAATTATCAATCCAGGTACAATTTGTTATCTCAAAGAGTGTACTCAGTCTGAGGCAGTCACTTGTCAAGAGTAATGCTAGTAGTATAGTGCTTTTGCAAAAGTAACTAAATGCTGAAAACAAACTCTAAATTGAATAAGAAGAAGTTGAAATGCTTGTAACTAATTCATTCATTTAAGAAACTACAACACTTCATCAGTCAAGGGTGCAGTAATGATAACTCTTCCCTTTGTAAATTGATACGATTGAAAGGAAATAAAGGAGAAGATCATCAATCTAGGAACTGGACAACAATAGTCAATGTTCACTACAGTTTCAGATCATTCTGTTCACACCAAAGCAATGATAATTCAAATAACAGGAAAAGGAACAACAACTAATCTATTTAACAAGATTGAACAACAAAGCCTTAACCTATAGAAATGAATGAAGCAGTAATCGTAATCTATAGGAATTAAGCAACAATCTTTACCTCGGAAATGATTTGGACAACAAACAGAAATGGAACAACAAACTAAAGTGAAGTATGAAATATTGAACAACAACCTAAATCAAATGTAAATGCACAATAAACTAACTCGAATATTACACACAATGCATCTATACTGAAGGAAGTAGTAATCTGAGTTTCGACATAAAAAATATTAATCACGGTTCTGAAGGAACAACAATTGTGGTTACCATGGAACAAAAATCCCAATGAACAACAATCACACTTGGAGGTAAACCGTAGATAGATAGACAATAGTACCGATTTATGAATACAGAGCATTGTTACTCTATAACCGAACAATAATGGAAATCTGCAAGGAATAACAATGTTATACAATAATATCGATCTGTAAAGGAACGACAATGTGATACAAATTCAGAATGAACGGCATAACATTCCAGTTGCAGAGGTTAGCCTTACTATTCAAACATGAATAAAATATAACAGAGCCAATACATGAACTAATAAGGAACAACAAGTTACTGAACAAAGTAAATAAAAGAAATCAAACCACACACGACTTGGAATTGAAAATAATGGTACAGGAAGCAAGTGATCCACCATGGTTGGGCCCTTAGCCTCCAGGGATGCACTGCTGTGATTACTCCAAAATCAAAGATGGAATGGCAACACAATTTATGTATTAAGTATCAAAACAATTTACAATAATCACTCTTTAAAAAGAGTCGATGATCAAAGTTTAAGTTACAACAGTGAATTTCATAAAATAACAATAATTTGCCCCCTGGGCTAGCAATGTTGTCCCTTTTTATAACAGCCAAGTGGAAATATCAAAGATGCAGATAATCTTTAAGGTAGTGATCCCTTAGGATCAAAGGATCATGAGGGATTCACCATATCGTTATATCCCAGTCATCTCTTCGTTCTCTTGCGCCAATTTGGTATCTCCTCTTCCTTTTCCTGGCTTATACGCTCCAATCTGGATTGCCTCATTTGGAAGCAGTTCCCTGTCAAAGGGACAATGGTTGATTTCGTCTTGTCATTTCCTTTGGAATGACGATCTTCCATTTTCTTCTTTTTCTGCATGGGAAAAGGTAATTATTAGTCATTTTACGTTATTCAGAAATCTTTTAAACTTTATCATAATATTTCAATATATGCCCATTTCATAATGTAAAGAAGTTATGAATTTAGGGAAAAGATGACAAAATAAGTGGTTATTACATACCTTCTCTAATGCTCAACAAAAGCGATGAAAGGCTGAGATCATATCGCAAGTGATTAAGTGAAGAGATGGGTAGATAGGGTAATGAAGTGATGAACGACTGAGATCATATTGCGAGGGATTAAGTGAAGAGATGGACAGACATGGTAACGAAGTAATGAATGACTGAGATCGTATCACAAGGGATTAAGTGAAGAGATGGGCAGACATGGTAACGAAGTGATGAACGACTGAGTTCTTATCAAAGGGACAACGGTTAATTTTGTCTTATCGTTTCCTTTGGAATGGTGATCTTCCATTTTCTTCTTTTTCTGCATGGCGAAAGGTAATTATTAGTCATTTTACATTGTTCACAAATCTTTTAAACTTTATCATAATCTTTCACTATATGCCCATTTCATAATGTAAAGAAGTTATGAATTTAGGGAAAAGATGACAAAATAAGTGGTAATTACATACCTTCTCTAATGCTCAATAGAAGCGATGAAAGGCTGAGATCATATCGCAAGGGATTAAGTGAAGAGATGGGCAAACAGGGTAATGAAGCAATGAACGACTGAGATCGTATTGCGAGGGATTAAGTGAAGAGATGGGCAGACAGGGTAACGAAGTAATGAATGACTGAGATAATATCGCAAGGGATTAAGTGAAGAGATGGGTAGACATGGTAACAAAGTGATGAACGATTGAGTTATTATCGTGTGGATGAATTCAAGAGATGGATGACGAAGATTGTATCGTGGGAAAAAGAAACATGTGGAAATGATGGAGCGAGTTTCTAAAGAGGTAAGTAGTTTCTTGCGTGCCCTCAAGGCTGTAAGCTGTATTTTAAAATTTCACGCGATTAGCCTAACTGCGTGACACGTAGCATGATAAAACCACTTTTCTTGCATGCTCTCGGGCGAATAACGGTCATGCACTAATCCACACGAGATTGTGTGATAGCCATTGGATCAGTCGGGGCTAATAAAAGGCAGAGATCAACCAAGCTAGTTGGCAATCGAGTGAAGCGATAGCTGTCAGATCAAGTGAGGCAGATCGACGGTAAGGGTCTAAAGTGCATAAAGTGATCGAGTGATGTGATAGATGTCGGATCAAGAGACAGATTGATGGTGGAGATTAAAGCTCATAAAGCAAGTGCTTGACTTCATGTGCGGTGGCAGTTGAATAAAACTAATGAATCGGACGGTGGTTGTGAAGGTTTGTTGTGGATTTGACGGTGAAGAAGCGATGCATGAAGAACGTGTTGAAGGAGGTTTTTAAATGAAAACGATAAGAAAAGCAGTGCGGGTGAACAAATAACTGCATCAAACAACGAACTCCATAGCTCATGCGAGAACCAGAAACCTATGTTTTTGGGGTTGCTGAAGGGTCTCTTCCTCAAGTCATGGTCCCAAAGGGAGGAGATGAGGCTGAGACACTTGTGCATAACTTGATAGTGATCTTTTTCGCCTAGCTAACATGTAAACTGAAAGAAGACATAAATGGAAGTAAACTACAACACAACCGATCTACTCTATGCTACTGTAATGAAAATGAAGCTACCTAAGAAAATAACCAGAAAACCAAAAAGCTACTTAAGCAAATGAGTCAGAACTAGAAATCTATTTAAGCAAATGAATAGAAAAACCATGAAACTATTTAAGAAAAGGAACAAAAAATAGGAATCTATGCTAGCATAATAGTACAATAAAGAGGAGCTTTGGTCGCTTAGGTTGAGCCCTAACCTGAGAGCTTTAGTCCTATAAGTTAACTCAGAGCTAGCTCAAAACAGAACTCATATTTATTATAAAAACCATGGATTATAAAACAAACTGTCACAAGTCTGTCAACTCAGAAATAAGACAGAGTTTTACAATAGAAGTCTGAATCCTACTAAGTTCCTAATCATCTCCACTTATACATCTGATAAAATGGTTTCTGTCCCTTTCACTTGCTTGGCTGCCTTCTAGTCCTCATAGTGATGGTTGTTTGCACTCCGAGCTGATAGAGGAATATTCGAATTGAGGGGTAGTAAATGAGGAGGATTTACCTCCTATGATTACTCTTCCTTGTCCCATTCGAGTGTTTACCAAGGTCTTTACCATAGTTCCTTGCTTTTATCCTTTATGCTTGCATTTTCCTTGCGTTTATCTTTTATTCTTGCATTATATGCACATTAGACCACAAAGCAAAATATCCAACTCTAACTCATATCATAAACAAAATATAATCAGAAGTATGCAATAAGTTGTGAGAATAGTTGGTTTGACTAAGCTAGGAGGTGAATTAAGTATAATTAAGGCCCATATAATTACTCAATGATGAGGATCATCATCACCCCCTACTAAAAGTGTTGCTCATCCTCTGAGAAACTTAGCCAATGTCCATGTCCTTCATGGCTCTAGTAGCCTCTCTCGCATCCCATGCTTTTGCTGTGGTCTCTTCTTCTTGTTTATAGAAGCTTGCTTTCCTTTCTACTTCTTTCCACTGCCTCTTTTCCTCTTCTTATTTTCTCCCTTCTATCATCCTTAGGAGTAGTGGTGGACTGAGTTTTAGGCCTATCCAATTGACCTTCAACCTTTGCATTGATTTCTTATACATAGGTGTTATTGAGTGCCTCTCTCAACCTTTGAGGGGAGTGATATTCTATGATCTTCAAGCTGTGTGGCAGTGTGTTCCATCTCCTTTAGAAGGCATGTATATTATCATCTCTTAGCAGCCTAAACATATCCTCAAAATGTGAAATTGCTTACTCTTGGGCAACAAGATATCTAAGTGGCAGTTGAGGATCCTTTGTAATTAGATTATGGGTGCTGCTTATGGCCATGGGATTTGATTGTTCAAATCTGATAAAAATAGGTTCATTTTTCTCTCTGGCCAATATTATTTTCATCTCTGTAGCCCTTTACTTCTCATGGTTTATCAATGATTCCAAAGCCATTAATTGTAGATCTCTTAGCTCTGCATTAGTATCCCAGATATTCATGTATGTGTGGGCCATATTGTGCAAGTAAAACTCAACCATTTTGGCCCTATCCTATAGTGAAATTTGATCACAAAGATAAATACTCTACCTACAGTCTTGAAATGGCATGGTGCCCCTTTGTGCTAGTGTTTTAATCTGAAATTGTAGCCATTGTTCTTTGAGGTAAAGAGCATAGGGTTTAGCTAGCATCCTACACTGGATGGCCTCTTGCTATTCTTTCTCTTCTATTTCAATGCCTTCTTCCTCTTGCTGTTCCAACATCATCCTCCTTATCTTTTGCTTCATCATGTCCCTCTGTATTAGTTTCTTATCCATCCATCTCATCCCCATCTAGCTCTGTATCTTCTTCTTCTTGTTTCGCCTCCTCCTTACTGATAGATGGACTAACATTATCGGGGAGATTTTTGATATCATCCTCTGCTGGTAAGTTTCTGAAGACTAACCATTTTATAGGGATCCTGAGGGTTTGGATGGAATCCTTAATGAGGATCCTGATCAACCCATGGTGAGCCAAATGTTGGGAATTCCCTTCCTTTGCTTTTCTGCTAAAGTCTATGAGTGATTGCATCGAGAAATAGGGTATGTCGAGTCTTTGTTGAACTAGTGTTTCTACCCCACGTCTTAATTCTTCAAGCATTCTCAAATGGTTTCCATAAAAATATTGTATCTATGGACTCTTGCATTCTCTTTTGACTTATTAAAGAATTTTCCTTTTTCCACCTTTTCACTTATAAACCAACTACCTCTTAACCTTTATAACTTTGAAATGATGCATATGAGTGAGTGAGTGGGATACTTACTTGTGGTCTTGATGCCATGCTACAATTGTCAAAGATCAGAGGTGTTGTTGATGGTCATTATATTTCCTCCTCTGCTATCTGCTGATGGTTTATTAGCTTTTGCAGGTGTCTGTGATTGAAGATTTAATGTTGTTGCTGCTACTGTGGAGCTCCTCAGTCTGATGTTGCTGCCGCTGCTATGGAGCTCCTGGATCACCACTTGGCAATGTTTGGTGTCTCCCTTAGAATTTCTTGATCATATTGCTGGCTGGCGCTATGAGGATGTTGTAATGAATGGATAAAGGGAGTAGGAGTGTGTGTGGATGCAGGGATGATGGTAATGGATGAGGTGATTCTGTAGAAAACAAAATCTTCACCTGAATTGAAGAAATGAAGTGAAAAACAATGGAATTGATGGAGGGATGCATGGTAAGGAGTGGAGGAGATGAATATATGTAAGGAAGGGTTCCCTTTGGGTCTTCTCTTTTCTCCTTGCTTGTCTTTCTCACCCACCTGCAAATAACCATTGTGTTTTTTCTTTTATTATTATATTAAAAAAAAAAAAAACACGTAGGCCACCTCAGAGAGGTTTTCACCGTAGATATCTGCCCTGAGCACCTCAAGGAAGGTTTTCATCTAGGGTTCTTCTTACTCTTTTTCCTTTTTCTCATCCTTCAGTTGCCTCATGAGGTTTTCAACCCAAATATGGGACTCAAGTGCCTCATGGAGGTTTTCGCCTGAATCCTTATTCTTTTTTGTCTTTTTCAGTGTCCTAATGATGGAGGAGCTAGAACTTGCTCTACCATCATCACTGTCTTATTGGTATTATCAATGAACTCTTGTTTTGATAAAGGCCTCTTGTACATTTTCAATCGGTGTCCATTAACTAGCAATGGAATGGATTCTTCATCTATAATTCTAATTTTTATTGAACCATTGTCATGGCATCTTTCCACCACATAAGGTTCGAGCCATCTTGTCCTTAGCTTTCCCTTGAAGTCTTTAAACCTAGAATCATATAACAATGCTCAATCTCCCTCTTGAATTTTCTTCTCCTTGATGTGCTTGTCATGCCAGATATTCCTCTAAAGCTTAACTATCTCTGTATGTAGGAGGGCTTGCATTCTGAATTCATCCAAGCCATTAAAATGTAACAATATTTCTTTCTGTGCATGACTGAGATCCAAATATAGTTGGGCTGCCATCCTCAAGGTGTTATATTCAAACTCAATGGATAGCAAATCCTTTTTCCCATATACCAACTCATAGGGTGTAAATCCAGCGGTGGTCTTCCATGTTGTATTATAGGCCCAGGTGGCCTCAACTAGTCTCTCTCCCCAGTCCTTCCTACTGCTGCTCACTACCTTGGTTAAGATGTTCTCGAATGCCCTATTGGTCACCTACACTTGCCCATTAGCTTGTGGATGATAGGGTGTGGAGGTCCTATTTTTGATTTTGTGATGGTTGAGTAGTTCTTCAATCATGTTGGAGGTAAACTTGTTGCCTTGGTTTGTGATTAGCTCTCTAGGGTACCCAAATTTGTAAAATATATTCTCCCTTAGGAACTCAACCACCTTCTCTTTTGCTGCTACCTTAATTTCCTTGGTTTCAACTCACTTAGTCAAATAATCAGTGCACACAATGATGTGTTGTTTTTACTTTGAAGGAGGGTTGATAGGCCTAATGAAGTCCATGTCCCACTTGTCAAATGGCTCAAAAGTAACTTGAGGTTGTAGGGGAATTTCGTCTCTTGGAGTAGGCTTTCCTATCCTCTGGCACCGGTCACACTGAATAATATACTTTTTCACATCCTGATGAAGAGTAGACCAATAATAGCATGCTAACAACACTTTGAATGATGTCCTATTTGATGCAAAGAGACCTCCACAAGGTCCATCATGACAAGTCACAAGGATGTCAAAGACTTCCTCTTCCCTTACACACCTTCTTAAAATTTGATGTGGTCCAAGTTTGAACAGATTACCCCCAATCTAGGTGAAGGGGGCACTCTTTCTGACTATCTTGCTTGTTTCTTTGGAGGGCAAGTTTGGTGGGAATTGTGCTTATACCAAATAGTTTGCTATATCATCAAATCATGGGGAGAGAACTGAAATAACAAACAAATGCTTATTTGCTAACTGGTCATCCACCATTCCTTCTTCACCTGCACGCAGATTCATCCTAGATAGAAAGTTAGCAACAACATTTTACTTACCATGCTTATCAACAATAGTTAGATCAAACTGTTGTAATAAAAGCAACCATCTTTTAATTCTAGCATTCACATCCTGATGAAGAGTAGACCAATAATAGCAAGCTCGCAACACTTTCAATGATGTCCTATTTGATGCAAAGTGACCTCCACAAGGCCCATCGTGCCAAGTCACAAGGATGTCAAAGACTTCCTCTTCCCTTCCACACCTTCTTAAAATTTGATGTGGGCCAAGTTTGAACAGATTTCCCCCAATCCAGGTGAAGGGGGCGCTCTTTCTGACTATCTTGATTATTTCTTTGGAGGGCAAGTTTGGTGGGAACTGTGTTGATACCAAATAGTTTGCTATATCATCAAACCATGGGGAGAGAACTGAAATAGCAAACAAATGCTTATTTGCTAACTGGTCATCCACCATTCCTTCTTCACCTGCAGGCAAATTCATCCTAGATGGAAAGTTAGCAACAACATTTTACTTACCAGGCTTATCAACAATAGTTAGATCAAATTGTTGTAATAAAAGCAACCATCTTTTAATTCTAGCATTCACATCTGGTTTGTTCATTAAATATTTGATTGCAGCATGATCAGTATGAACAAATGTTTGATAGCCTGTAATGTAATGCCTAAACTTGTTTAATGAATGCATAACAGCCAGGAATTCCTTTTCGGTCACAGTATAGTTTAGCTAAGCCTTTGACAGGTTCTTACTGATAAAATAGATGGCATAGGGCAATTTCTCCTCTTCCTGACCTAAGGCTACTCCTATGGCTTTGTGTGAGGCATCAACATGAATATGAAAAGGGAGGGCCCAATTTGGGCCTCTAAGGATTGGTGCAGTGGTTAACTTACCCTTTAGAATGTCTAAGGCCTCTTGACAGCTCTTTGACCATATAAACTCAGAATCTTTGGTCAACAACCCAAAAAAAGGAGAGGCCAACTTGCTGAAGTCCTTTATGAACCTTTGGTAGAATCCAACAAACCCTAAGAAACTCCTGACATCTTTGCTTTTGTGGAGGTGGGACCCTTTGGATTATTTCTATTTGGTTTGGGTCCACCTGTAATCCTTACTAAGATATTGAATGACCTAGCACAGTCTCTCCAGTCATTAAGAATTCACATTTTTCTAGATTGAGAGATAGATTCATTTCAATGTATTTGTGTAATACTTTGCCTAGGTTAGTTAAGGCTTCTTGAAAATCACAACCATAAGGTGTAAAGTCATCCATATAGATTTCTACTGCATCATGTACTAATTCAACAAAAATACTTAAGACTTCTCTCTGGAAGGTGGCAGGAGCATTGCATAGCCCAAAAGGAAGGACCATATAGGAAAAAGTACCCCAAGGACAGGTGAATGTGGTCTTATCCTAGTCTTCTGGGCAGATTTGGATTTGGTTGTACCCACTAAATCCATCTAGGAAAGAAAATAACTTCTTCCCTGCAAGTCCATCTAGCACTTGGTCAATGAAGGGTAGGGGAAAATGATCCTTCTCTGTGGCTTTGTTCAACGCCCTATAATCAACACAAATTATCCACTTACTATTTTTCTTGAGAACTAACACTAAAGGAGAGACCCACTCGCTATCTTAGATAGGGTAAATGAATCCTGCATCTAGCAGTTTTTGTAGTTCTTCTTTGACTATGTCTTTAAGAGCTGGATTCATCCTCTTTTGTGGTTCCCTGACTGGCTTGCAACCTTATTTGATGTATATGTGGTGAGTACACATTGAGGGGTGTACTCCCTTCATTTCCTTTTAATTCCAAGTGAAGGCTTCTATGTTTTCTCTCAACATGTTGCATAGCTTTTCCTCTTCTAAAGCAGAAAGAGATGGATTAATTTGCAAAGTTTTCTCTGGGCCAAATTATATGGTTTTGACACACAGTGGGTTGGAATTGGCCATTCATAAGTCAATTGGATTATTGTTCTGGGTTTCCCTTACTTCTTCTTCTAATGGTAATTAACTAGGAGTTGGACTTTGGAGCATGTGTTCAATTAAGTCGTCCTCATCTTGATGTCCTCCTCCTATAGTTGCTTCCAAAGCATAAAGTTGGGTAGAATAAACCTCATCTTCTTCCTCCTCCTCCAACCATAAAGGTAAATCATGCTCTAGAGTAGGTTGAGCAGGAGGGTATAGGACTAACTGTTTGGACATATACCCATTCTTGATGGTCATATTCCTAGCTCTGCAGCTAATATAAGCATTAGCTGTGGCCAACCATGGCCTCCCAAGGATGAGAGGGTAACCAATAAGCTTAGCTTCAGGCTGGAGAACTAGGAAATTTGCAAGGTACTCCCAAGAGTCAATGGAGACCATCACATCCTCAACAATTCTCTTAGGGGTGATTATGGAATTGTATGCAAGCTGCAGAACTGTTGTGGTCTTCCTCAATGACCCTTGAATATTGAGCTTGAGCATGGTGTCCTTGGTCATCACATTAATGTCATCCCTAAGATCAATCCGAGTGTATGGGACAATGGTGCCATTTATGTGCACATCTACTATAGGGCTTCCAGGGTCTAAATATTTTGGACATATTACCTTCCCCAACATTAAGTTAGACAACTGCCCAATGACATTAATGGTAGGGGCATCCCTTTTTCTTCTTCCTGGATGCTTGAAGCACTTCTCCTTAATCAACTTATTGTAAATGAGAACATCTTTGATTGCCTAGAGAAGGGGAATCTTTACACATAGATTTTTCAATTCTCCCAAAAGTTCAGTTTCTTCTAGGGTAGGTTGGAGTGGTTGGGTTAATCTTTTAAGAAAGGGTGAATGTACTTGAAGGTTTCTTTCCTCTTTTCCTTCCTCAATCTCCCTATGTGGAGAGGGAGGGTGGGTTATCTAGGAGATTTCTTCCAGATCTTAGGTTGATCTCTTGGATTTATACAACATAAGCTGGGTATGATGTCTCTCCATTGTATACTTGTTGAGACTGCCTATTATTTGGGTTTGGATTTGGTTGGGCAGGCATATGGGGTTTCTTGGGTGGAGAAGAGTGTAGGAGTTGTGGTTGGGTAGGTGGTGGAGGCAATAGGGCTGGAACATTGTTGAATTGGGGCCTCCACCCCTAGTGTGGGGTATTCCACTGATGTTGTGGCTGAACATAAGGTTGAAATTACTAGCTGGATGGCTGGGAATGATACTGAAATGCATAGGACCAAGGAGGGGGTGTAGACCAAGAAGGATGAGCATTGGGTCCCCAAGAAGGTATAGCTGTGATTTGGTTGGGGTTGTAATATGCATGGGATGACCCTTGCATACCCTACTAGGATGGTCTAGGCCCAGGAGGTCTCATTTGGTTGATGTAACAAAGCTACTCATTGACCCCTTCAGCTCCTTGATACACAACTTTGAGTCTAGGTAAAGAAGGGAACTTGTCCGTGGAGTGGTTTTCTTCACAAACTGAGCAAATCTTAATACAGTTCAATGGACATTCGTTCCTAGGATGCCTCCTGGTGCAACTATGACAAAAGATGGCCAAGGATATCTCTGCTTCCTCTTGCTTCCTTTCGAGTTCATGGTGTCTAATTGCAAGGCAAGGGTTTGCAGCATATCACTTTTGAAATCTTCCAACATATTTCCAATTTCACCCTTGATGGATAAGTTGGAGGATGATGTATTGGCCATAGGTTGACTACCCCTACCCTTTTTCATGGCTGCCCTAGAATGGTTTCTAAAGACAGTCTTAATATCCTCATAGGGTAATTGGTAGACATCTCCTCTTGCTATCATATGTAAGGTATCCAGAAGATCCTCCCTTACTCCTCTAAGCATGACCAACTTTAGTGACTCAGGTTCAAGTATGCACCTGTCCCTTTTGTAACTGAGCTGGAATCTTTCTTCATAGTTTTATAGGGATTCATCCTAGCCTATGGTCATCCTAAAAATCTCTTCTTTAGTATCCTTTTACCTACATTAGTCCCTATATTTGTTGTTAAAAGTCTGCTGCATCTGAGCCCAAGTTGTGATGCTATCTCTAGGTAAACCTATGAACCAGTGCAATACTACATCCTTGAGGGTAGATGGAAACAACTCTAACTTTTTCTCATCATCTATATAGTCATAGGTTTGGCATATAACAACAAACTCAAATAGGAAAGTGTAAGGGTCCTCTGTGGTCAGGCCATGGAGATGAGGTAGAGCAGAGGGGCTTATATTCTTCATCTTAGTGTCCCCATTGGTTTCCCTGTTGGGGAAGACACTCTCAATTCTCTCCCTATCTCCCCTATCATTTTGGTTTCTAGCCGTTGGTTTAGTAGGAATGGGTTCTTCCCCTTCTTCTTCCCTTGTAGGTTCTTCAAATATGTAAGGTTGCTCACCTAAAGGTTCTTCCACTTCACAGTCACCGAAGAAGAGAGAAGGTTGACTGTTGGATGCAGTGGGGGTATTTGTCAGTAATTTCCCTAAATTGTCCCTATTCCTATGAGGCATGAAATGAAATGTTTTTGCGTTGGTTTTTGTAAGATTTTCTTTAAAGCTAGAAAGTACTTGTAGAATGGAAAGGAAAGCAACTAATGATAAATGAAAGAAAGGAAGCTACTAGATTACTTATGCAGAAATAAACTAATGGAAGAAAATTGAAGACTAGAAGTAGAAGAAAATAAAGTTGGAGACTAGAAAATAGAAGAAAGCAATAATTACTTCTACTTAGACACCTCCCCAACAACGATGCCAAAAGGTGATGAGCTTAGGTATTGCAACAAGATTGTTGCAACTCCCAGGGCTACCAACTTTACTTATCAACCCGGGGTTCGTACAAACTTGGAGGTGACAATGCTATATGCATAATTAGAAGTGAAGGTCCTACCTGTTGTCACTGTCTATTTGGCAAGAGACGCCAGGGGTTCCAAGCCAGAATTCTATAGGGTCAGAAGAAGCTTAACTCTTTGATGGAAGAAGAGAAAATCTATCCTAAGGGAGAGCTACTTCTACTGTAGTATTGAAGAAAACATCATGTAATGATAGACCACACCATAACCTAACTAACCAATTAAAAAACCATGCTAAGCAGAATTTCTAAAACAATCATTAACCTAAGGCTGCTATCTAAGTTGTAGAAGTAAAGAGCATTCAAACTATACTAAGGTGCAAGAAAAAAAAACTAAGCTAAATCGGTTTTCAAGCAGAAAAAGCTGTTAGAGATCGAAATTGGTGAAAGGAGGATGTAAGGATGCAGTAGCACCCAGGGACTGTTGAATCGAGCAACGAGCAAAAGACGGATGGTGGAGATCTTATCGCGAAGGCTTAAGCGAATAAATGGATGAGCAGGGTTAATGAAGCAAATGAACGACGAAGATCGTATCATGAGGGATTAAAGTGAAGAGATGGGCAGACAAGGTAACGAAGCGATGAACGGATGAGATCGTATCGCAAGAGATTAAGTGAAGAGATGGGCAGACAGGGTAACGAAGCGATGAACGATTGAGATTGTATCGTGAGGGAGTAAGTGAAGAGATGGGCAGACAAGGTAATGAAGTTATGAACAACTAAGATTGTATTGCGAGGGATTAAGTGAAGAGATGGGTGGAAAGGGTAATGAAGCAATGAATGACTAAGATATTATCATGTGGAATAAGTGACTAGATGGGTGAACATGATGAATGCATGCGATGAATGACTGATATCTTATCGCGTGGATTAAGTCAAGAGATGGATGACGGAGATCGTATCACGTGAAAAAGAAATGTGCGTAAATGATGGAGCGGGTTTCTAAAGTGGTAAGCAGTTTCTTGCATGCCCTTAAGCTATAAGTTGTATTTGAAAATTTCATGCGATTAGCCTAACTATGCAACACATAACACGAGAAAACCAGTTTTCTTGCGTGCTCTCGGGTGGATAATGACTGTGCACTAATCCGCTCGGGATTGCGCGATAACCGTTGGATCAGGCGGGGATTATCAACAATGGATATCGGCCAAGCTAGTTGGCGATCGGGTGAAGCGATAGCCATCAGATCAAGTGAGGCAGATCGAAGGTCAGGGTTTAAAGCACATAAAGTGATCGGGTGATGCAATAGCCATCGGAGCAAGAGACAGACTGGCAGTGGAGATTAAAGCTCATAAAGCAAGTGGTGGAATTCACGCAAGGTGACAATTGAATAAAACTAATGAATCAGATGGTGGTCATGAAGGTTTGTTGTGGATCTGATAGTGAAGAAGAGATGCATGAAGAACACGCTGAAGGAGGTTTTTAAATGAAAATGACAGAACAACTAGTGTGGGTGAACAAATAACTGCATCAAACAACAAACTCCATAGCTCATGCAAGAACTAGAAACCTGTGTTTTGGGGGTTGCTGAAGGGTCTCTTCCTCAAATCATGGTCCCAGAGGGAGGAGATGAGGCCAAGACACCTACGCACAACCTGATAATGATCTTTTTCACCTAGCTAACCTGTAAACTGAAAGAAGGCACAAATGGAAGTAAACTACAACACAATCGATCTACTCTACACTACTATAATGAAAATGCAGCTACCTAAGCAAATAACCAGAAAACCAGAAAGCTACTTAAGCAAGTGAATTAGAAACAAAAATCTATTTAAGCAAATGAACAGAAAAACCATGAAACTACTTAAGAAAATTAACAAAAAACAGGAATCTATGATAGCATAACAGTACAATAAAGAGGAGATTTGGGTGCTCAGGTCGGGCCCTAACCCGAGAGCTTCAATCCTCTAAGTTAACTCAGAGCTGGCTCAAAACATAACTCATCTTTATTATAAAAACCATGGATTACAGAACAAACTATCACAAGTCTCTTAGCTCAGAAATAAAACAGAGTTTTACAATAGAGGTCTGAATGCTACTGAGGTCCTAAGCCTCTCTACTTATACATATGATAAACTGGTTTCTATCCCTTTCACTTGCTTGGTTGTCTTCTAGTCCTCATAGTGATAGTTGTTTTCACTCCGAGCTAATGGAGGAATATTCGAATGGAGGGTTAGTAAATGAGGAGGATTTACCTCCTATAATTGCTCTCCCTTGTCCCATTCGAGTGTTTACCAATGTCTTTGCCATAGTTCCTTGCTTTTATCCTTTATGCGTGCATTTTCCTTGCTTTTATCCTTTATTCTTGCATTATATGCAGATTAGACCACAAAGCAAAATATCCAACTCTAACTCATCTCATAAACAAAATATAATGAAAAATATGCAATAAGTTGTGAGAATAGTTGGTTTGATTAAGCTAGGAGGTGAATTAAGGATAATTAAGGCCCATATAATTACTTAATGATGAGGCTCATCACTAGTCTTTGAAGATCACCTCTGAAGAACTACACTGAGCATACATTGGTGTTATCGAAATTAGATTTGACATAGGCCTTGGTTAGAAATCGATGGGGACGAATCCATTCACGTGGAAGATAATTCAACAATGTTATTTCGGTGAGCACAAAGCTGGGGAAGCCATCTACTTTGGACAAGAAAGTTAGTACAATCTGGATAAATATCACTATTAACCTTGGCACTATGAATAAGGAAACAAGTTTGTATTCTTCGACTACATTGCATTCTCTGCTCCCATTCTTGTAGTTTTCTAGGGTAGACTTAACATAGGTACTCATGCCTTTCTTAATTATGGCCCCTTTGAACTCTTTAGGGTCAGGCTTGAAAAATGCGATCAACTGATTTGTGCACTTATCATCATTGTTTGAATGCAATGGAACGTAGATGTAAGTACGCACTTCATGGTTGGATTTAAGATCAAGTATTTCACATACTGTAGCAAGAGATTTTGCCTGGGCACCACCCTCTCTCAATCTCTCTCTTCCATGTTCATCAATCTCCTCCATGTGTAACAGGCCCTTGTTGTAGCCTTGGCAACCATGAAAGTAGGTACAGGGAATTAGATAGTCTTTTGATTGTCCCAGGTATCCGATGAGAAAGAATTATTGCCATTTCTTCCACTGTCTTGAACACAATGCATCAACAATTATTCCCTTGGCAAGGATCTACACAAACTTCTTCTATTGATTGTAAAGGGTTGCATTAGAGAAAGGTGGAGTTCACCTTAGAAAAAAGGGAGTGGTACTTCATGAACTTTGCATCATATAACTAGGTGTCTTCTTTGAAAACATTAGGGCATGGCATGTCCATGGCTCTTTGCTATGAGTGGTTTGTCTTTCCACCCCTATAACTATGTTCTTCAATTTCTCATTTACTCGGCCCACTAGATCAAAAGCGAGATGAGACATTATCTAAATCTACCCTCCTAAAATAACTCTCACAAAAGATGCTAAGTTGCCAATGCATGTGCTTTCTTTGTTTGGGAAATTAGCAGAACTTGTAAAAGCTTCGTCCAACTATCCAAATGCGCCTAGAGGGTCCAATCAAAGTCTCGCTCAGTAGCAAAGACTAGGAAACTATTGATATATCTATTATCATTTTTATTTGTTCCTCTTTGATTGATCCCAATCTTGCTGATAAACAGAGGCACCGCCGAAGTCCCATTAACTAAATCCACCAAGAAGCTGACGTGATTTTCCACCAAAGAAATGATGCTGCTGCAGAGCACGTTGGGCATGCCTCCCTTCTACTTGATTTTGAAAGCATATTAGTGGAGTTCGTAGATTATCTTATTCTTGAAGGGCAACACAAATACCAGATTCGACCTCAAGAAATTCAGATCGGTGTTGTAGCTCAAACTAGAGAGAATAACGAGGACGTTAGGATTGACAGTTGTGGATGTTCACTGCCATCAACAGAGTCTTCATCATGCAGTCGTGCACCATAAAACTCATGTTCACTGCCATAAACCCCATGAAGAATTCATATAGACTCTCTTGAAACTCTGACATAAAAGACTCAAACATAAAAATGGTGCGCACATATGTCAAGTAGATAGCAAAAAATTGGTGTAAAAATTTGTGCATAGATGTCAGCCAAACATAAAAAAATGTAGATGAAAACCAAAAATATTAATATTAATACATAAACTATATAATTAAAATGAATACAAATGAAACATAAATTTTAAAAGCTTAAATTTTATTAATAAAATACTCTTCAATATGCTATATCATTGTTTTTTGCCATGTCGAAGTGGGAGTTCCACCTCTCAACTACAAGAAACACTTGTCATGTGCTCGAGCCTGCTGACTTAACTAACTAAGGCTACAATGCACATACATTGAAAATATATGTTAGTCATTTATGATTTATAATTGGGGTGGGTGAATGGTAAACAACTTTTCATTTTATTTTAATTTAATTTAACTCAACTTAATTTGTATTAATAAAACTAAAAATAAATATTTTATAATAAAATTTAAAATTAAATATTTTATAAAATGAAAAGGTAAAGGCAAAATAATATTATGTTTGTTTTGTTTTTTTTTTCAACTAACTCATAAGTGGAATTCATAATAAATTATAAATGAATAATGTTTTTTCAATAAAAATGATGGTTGATGGTTTGTATTAATGGTGAAACAAAAAAACAGTACATTATATTCAGATAAAAACATCATTCCAGTTCGTCATGAGTCAGAAATATATATAAGTTCATAGTATGAAGATATAGATCAGTAATCCTTATTCAATATAAGTACTGAATGCTGCTTTCCAGTGGAAAGCTCTACCAAGAAACTAGAGTGAAACATAGTCATATTTTAGTTCTGCAAGCGAACATAGTAAAACAAAAAACAAAAATGTATAGTGGCAAAATAGGTGAAAAAAAGCAATGTAGAGCCATAAGCCATAAACCAGGGAATTATTAACCATAAACCAGGAAATTATTAACCAGGCAGTAGCATGGATCCAACCTCCATGAAAGTGCTGCCTATCCCATGAGTGATATGCATGCTGCTAGGGAGATCTAGAATGCCCAGTTTAGACATATCATCTGCAATTGTATTAAATGTTATTATTACAACTATGCATCTTTATGAGGTAAATTTAACCTCTGTTTAAGAAATGTAACAGCCATATAAAAATAATATACATCTCTTATAATACACACAGAGATGTGAAGAATGCAACATAATATGTCTGTCAAGCAATTCTGAGCCTCATGTTATCAAAAAATTGTTACTATCAACACTCATATATAATGCGTATTACTTTTTGACAGATTTAATTAGCAGGTATATGTTCTTTCTTTCAAAGCGGTCCGGAATTGAAGATTGAGGGACGTGCATTGATCATAAGAAAACAAAATGAAGGAAATTGCAAACTGTAACATATTCCCTACAATACAGAATCATATCCTTTAGAGAAAATAATTTTCAATTGCAATCCGTGCTTACAATTAGTAGCGCAGAGAAAACTGGAAATTTTCGAAGGCAATTGGGCCACAGCTTGTGCTGATCACCACAAAGGAAAATAAAACTATCTTGTTTTCAGAAAGAAACTTCTAACAAACAATAACAGGAGACTCTGCAAGCAGCACAGCCATTTGTGAATTTCATAGGGTTACAATATTCATAGGGTTACCATACAAAGAATTGACCTCAACATTGTATTCTTCATCAGATCTATCATTCCCCTTTTTTTTCAGACATTTTGGGAAGACCACCTGTTCTAAGTTTTTTCCTCAAATGCTGATGATTGATATTTGCAAGATCTGAACCGAACAGTGATTGTAGATCGAATTCAGAAATAATGTAAAATCCTTGGAGAGGACTTGCAGGTATCTTTCTCTTTACCGGAATCCTTTTGGGTTTGCGCGGTGCGGGAGGACAGGAGAGCACTGGAGGTATCTTCTGCTCCTCCGACTTGGGAGTCTGGCATGCTTCTTCTTCTTCCCCACTGTCTACCAAAGAATCCACGCATTTCGCTGAATCAGATTCACTAATGTTAGTTGTCGGATTCGAAGTAGTATCAGCAGCTGCCATGGCCGCCAAAGCAGGCAGATTTCCTGTTACAAAGAATGGATCAGCCTGTGGACATACAGAAACCCGAAGTGTAGATGGTCGATTAGCTGGAGCCATGATATCAATAACAGGAACTTCCTTCCCCTTCTATTAACTGCAGCGGAAATCTAAAAAATCTCAGCACAGTAATCCAGTATTCAAGATCAGAGAGCGCATAAACATCTCTTACATCACTTCTTAACCAGCCAATTCTGAGGAGGTGGTCGAGCTGAGAGCAAATATTTCTTTCCGTAATAGTGTCCCCAGAAAGAATACGCAGGTTCAACGAGATGAAGTTATCCAGGGCATTGGTAATGCGTAGATTTAAAGATGGCATGGTAGACAGGTCACTGGAACCAGTCAAAGTCAAAACTTTTGAGAACGTCATCAGGACCTGTAGTGATGGTGATGGAGGAGCAAGTTTTTCATCTAGTCAACAAACTTCTATGTCATCAGAACCTCGAGTTATGGTGATGGAGGAGCAATCTCTTCCTCCGGTCAACAAAATTTTATGTAGCAGTCAAGATCACTTAGGCTGTCAAATATTGTTAAATTTAATTATGATTTATATAAAATAGTGATGATGTAGGATTAAGTTTTTAGGATGTTTTCTAAACCATTAAATTGGGTAAATGGTAGAGTTAGTTTTTACGATTTTCAATAGGTGTTGTGTAAAGAGGTAATAATTTCGCCACAATTTTTTGTTCTTTTAAAAAAATTTCAAGATATTTAATTTGGAGAGTGTTTAAATGTGCTTTTTGATTGTGGGAACAAATGAGTGTAATTAAGAATTTTTGGGTATCCAAAATCTTGAGGCTTTACACGTGTAATCTACATTTACAAAAAATTCAATTATGTAATCATCCCTAAATGGCTTTTGATATTGGTAATCTACATTTCCAAAAAATCAACTACGTAATCAAGCCTAAATGGCTTGATAGTTGTAATCTACATTTCCAAAAAAATCAACTACATAATCATGCCTAGATTTGAATTCTTTGTGGGGCGAAATTATGGCCACTCTAAACTACCAAAAAATCAACTACGTAATCAAAGCCTAAATGGCTTGACAGTTGTAAAGCCTAATGAAGTCCATGCCCCACTCGTCAAATGGCTTGAAAGTCACTTGAGGTTTTAGGGGAATTTCGTCTCTTGGAGTAGGCTTTCCCATCCTCTGGCACCGATCACACTGAATAATATACTTTTTCACATCCCGATGAAGAGTAGACCAATAATAGCATGCTCGCAACACTTTAAATGATGTCCTATTTGATGCAAAGTGACCTCCACAAGGCCCATCGTGACAAGTCACAAGGATGTCAAAGACTTCCTCTTCCCTTACACACCTTCTTAAAATTTGATGTGGGCCAAGTTTGAACAGATTGCCCCCAATCCAGGTGAAGGGGGCGCTCTTTCTGACTATCTTGCTTGTTTCTTTGGAGGGCAAGTTTGGTGGGAACTGTGTTGATACCAAATAGTTTGCTATATCATCAAACCATGGGGAGAGAACTGAAATAGCAAACAAATGCTTATTTGCTAACTAGTCATCCACCATTCCTTCTTCACCTGCAGGCAAATTCATCCTAGATAGAAAGTTAGCAACAACATTTTACTTACCAGGCTTATCAACAATAGTTAGATCAAACTATTGTAATAAAAGCAACCATCTTTTAATTCTAGCATTCACATCTGGTTTGTTCATTAAATATTTGATTGCAGCATGATCAGTATGAACAAATGTTTGATAGCCTGTAATGTAATGCCTAAACTTGTTTAATGAATGCATAACAACCAGGAATTCCTTTTCAGTCACAGTATAGTTTAGCTAAGCCTTTGACAGGTTCTTACTGATAAAATAGATGGCATAGGGCAATTTCTCCTCTTCTTGACCTAAGGCTACTCCTATGGCTTTGTGTGAGGCATCATCATGAATATGAAAAGGGAGGGCCCAATTTGGGCCTCTAAGGATTGGTGCAGTGGTTAACTTACCCTTTAGAATGTCTAAGGCCTCTTGACAGCTCTTTGACCATATAAACTCAGAATCTTTGGCCAACAACCCAAACAAAGGAGAGGCCAACTTGCTGAAGTCCTTTATGAACCTTTGGTAGAATCCAACAAACCCTAAGAAACTCCTGACATCTTTGCTTTTGTGGAGGTGGGACCCTTTGGATAATTGCTATTTTGTTTGGGTCCACCTGTAATCCTTGCTGAGATATTGGATGACCTAGCACAGTCCCTCTAGACATTAAGAATTCACATTTTTTTGGACTAAGAGACAGATTCATTTCAAGGCATTTGTGTAATACTTTGCCTAGGTTAGTTAGGGCTTCTTGAAAATCACAACCATAAGGTGTAAAGTCATCCATATAAATTTCTACTGCATCATGTACTAATTCAACAAAAATACTTAAGACTTCTCTCTGGAAGGTGGCAGGAGCATTGCATAGGCCAAAAGGAAGGACCCTATAGGAAAAAGTACCCCAAGGACAGGTGAATGTGGTCTTATCCTGGTCTTTTGGGCAGATTTGGATTTGGTTGTACCCACTAAATCCATCTAGGAAAGAAAATAACTTCTTCCTTGCCAGTCCCTCTAGCACTTGGTCAATGAAGGGTAGGGGAAAATGATCCTTCTTTGTGGCTTTGTTCAATGCCCTATAATCAACTCAAATTCTCCACTTACCATTTTTCTTGGGAACTAACACTAAAGGATATACCCACTTGCTATCTTAGATAGGGTAAATGAATCCTGCATCTAGCAGTTTTTGTAGTTCTTCTTTGACTATGTCTTTAAGAGTTGGATTCATCCTCTTTTGTGGTTCCCTGACTGGCTTGCAACCTTCTTTGATGTATAGGTGGTGAGTACACATTGAGGGGTGTACTCCCTTCATTTCCTTGTAACTCGAAGTCTTCTAGGTTTTCTCTCAACATGTTGCATAGCTTTTCCTCTTCTAAAGCAGAAAGAGATGGATTAATTGCAAAGTTTTCTCTAGGCCAAATTATATGGTTTTGACACACAGTGGATTGGAATTGGCCATTCATAAGTCAATTGGATTATTGTTCTAGGTTTCCCTTACTTCTTCTTCTAATGGTAATTAACTAGGAGTTGGACTTTGGAGCATGTGTTCAATTAATTCGTCCTCATCTTGCTGTCCTCCTCCTATGGTTGCTTCCAAAGCATAAAATTGGGTAGAATAAACCTCATCTTCTTCCTCCTCCTCCAACCATAAAGGTAAATCATCCTCTAGAGTAGGTTGAGGAGGAGGGTATAGGACTAACTGTTTGGACATATACTCATTCTTGATGGTCATATTCCTAACTCTGCAGCTAATATAAGCATTAGCTATGGCCAACCATGGCCTCCCGAGGATGAGAGGGTAACCAGTAAGCTTAGCCTCAGGCTGGAGAACTAGGAAATTTGTAAGGTACTCCCAAGAGTCAATGGAGACCATCACATCCTCCACAATTCTCTTAGGGGTGATTGTGGAGTTGTATGCAAGTTGCAGAACTGTTGTGGTCTTCCTCAATGACCCTTGGAGATTGAGCTTGAGCATGGTGTCCTTGGTCATCACATTAATGTCATCCCCAAGATCAATCCGAGTGTATGGGACAATGGTGCCATTGATGTGCACATCTACTATAGGGCTTCTAGGGTCTAAGTATTTTGGGCATATTACTTGCCCCAACATTAAGTTAGACAACTGCCCAATGACATTAATGGTAGGGGCATCCCTTTTTCTTCTTCTTGGATGCTTGAAGCACTTCTCCTTAATCAACTTATTGTAAATGGGAACATCTTTGATTACCTAGAGAAGGGGAATCTTTACACATAGATTTTTCAATTCTCCCAAAAGTTTAGTTTCTTCTAGGGTAGGCTGGAGTGGTTGGGTTAATCTTTCAGGAAAGGGTGGATGTACTTGAAGGTTGCTTTCCTCTTTTCCTTCCTCAATCTCCCTATGTGGAGAGGGAGGTTGGTTATCTAGGATATTTCTTCCAGATCTTAGGTTGATCTCCTGGATTTATACAACATAAGCTAGGTATGATGTCTCTCCACTGTATACTTGTTGAGCCTGCCTATTATTTGGGTTTGGATTTGGTTGGGCAGGCATTTGGGGTTTTTTGGGTGGAGCAGAGTGTAGGAGTTGTGGTTGGGTAGGTGGTGGAGGCAATAGGGCTGGAACATTGTTGAATTGGGGCCTCCACCCCTAGTGTGGGGTATTCCACTGATGTTGTGGCTGAACATAAGGTTGAAATGACTAGCTGGCTGGTTGGGAATGATACTGAAATGCATAGGACCAAGGAGGGGGTGTAGACCAAGAAGGATGAGCATTGGGTCCCCAAGAAGGTATAGCTGTGGTTTGGTTGGGTTTGTAATATGCATGGGATGACCCTTGCATACCCTAGTAGTATGGTCTAGGCCCAGGAGGTCTCATTTGGTTGATGTAGCAAGGCTGCTCAGTGACCCCTTCAGCTCCTTGATATACAACTTTGAGTCTAGGTAAAGAAGGGAACTTGTCCATGGAGTGGTTTTCTTCACAAAATGAGCAAATCTTAATACAGTTCAATGGACATTCGTTCTTAGGATGCCTCCTGGTGCACCTAGGACAAAAGATGGCCAAGGATATATCTGCTTCCTCTTGCTTCCTTTCGATGTTCATGGTGTCTAATTGCAAGGCAAGGGTTTGCAACATATCACTTTTGAAATCTTCCAACATATTTCAAATTTCACCCTTGATGGATAAGTTGGAGGATGATGTATTGGCCATAGGTTGACTGCCCCTACCCTTTTTCATGGCTGCCCTAGAATGGTTTCTAAAGACAGTCTTAATATCCTCAAAGGGTAATTGGTAAACATCTCCTCTTGCTATTATATGTAAGGTATCTAGAAGATCCTCCCTTACTCCTCTAAGCATGACCAACTTTAGTGACTCAGGTTCAAGTGTGCACCTATCTCTTTTGTAACTGACCTAGAATATTTCTTCATAGTCTTCTAGGGATTCATCCTGGGCTATGATCATCCTAAAAATCTCTTCTTTAGTATCCTTTGACCTACAGTAGTCCCTATATTTGTTGTTAAAAGTCTGCTGCATCTGAGCCCAAGTTGTGATGCTATCTCTAGGTAAACCCATGAACGAGTGCAATACTACATCCTTGAGGGTAGATGGAAATAGTTTTAACTTTTTCTCATCATCTATATAATCATAGGTTTGGAATATAACAACAAACTCAAATAGGAAAGTGTCAGGGTCCTCTGTGGTCAGGCCATGGAAATGAGGTAGAGCAGAGGGGCTTATATTCTTCATCTTAGTGTCCCCATTGGTTTCCCTGATGGGGAAGACACTCTCAATTCTCTCTCTATCTCCCCTATCATTTTGGTTTCTAGCCATTGGTTCAGTAGGAATGGGTTCTTCCCCTTCTTCTTCCCTTGTAGGTTCTTCAAATATGTAAGGTTGCTCACCTAAAGGTTCTTCCACTTCACAGTCACCGAAGAAGAGAGAAGGTTGACTGTTGGATGCAGTGGGGGTATTTGTCAAGAATTTCCCTAAATTGTCCCTATTCCTACGAGGCATGAAATGAAATGTTTTTGGGTTGGTTTTTGTAAGATTTTGTTTAAAGCTAGAAAGTACTTGTAGAATGGAAAGGAAAGCAACTAATGACAAATGAAAGAAATGAAGCTACTAGATTACTTCTGCAGAAATAAACTAATGGAAGAAAATTGAAGACTAGAAGTATAAGAAAAGAAAGTTGGAGACTAGAAAATAGAAGAAAGCAATAATTACTTCTACTTAGACACCTCTCCAACAACGATGCCAAAAAGTGATGAGCCTAGGTATTGCAACAAGATTGTTGCAACTCCCAGGGCTACCAACTTTACTTATCAACCTGGGGTTCATACAAACTTGGAGGTGACAATGCTATATGCACAACTAGAAGTGAAGGTCCTACCTGTTGTCACTGTCTATTTGGCAAGAGACGCCAGGGGTTCCAAGCCAGAATTCTATAGGGTCAGAAGAAGCTTAACTCTTTGATGGAAGAAGCGAAAATCTATCATAAGGGAGAGCTACTTCTACTGTAGTATTGAAGAAAACATCATGTAATGATAGACCACACCATAACCTAACTAACCAATTAAAAAACCATGCTATGTAGAATTTCTAAAACAATCACTAACCTAAGGCTGCTATCTAAGTTGTAGAAGTAAAGAGCATTCAAACTATACTAAGGTGCAAGAATAAAAAACTAAGTTAAATCGGTTTTCAAGCGGAAAAAGCAGTTAGAGATCGAAATTGGTGAAAGGAGGATGTAAGGATGCAGTAGCACCTAGGGACTGTTTAATCGATCAACGAGAAAAAGATGGATGGTGGAGATCTTATCGTGAAGGCTTAAGCGAATAAATGGATGAACAGGGTTAATGAAGCAGATGAACGACGAAGATCATATTGTGAGGGATTTAAGTGAAGAGATGGGAGACAAGGTAACAAAGCGATGAATCGCTGAGATTGTGTCGCAAGATATTAAGTGAAGAGATGGGCAGACAGGGTAACGAAGCAATGAACAATTGAGATTGTATCGTGAGGGATTAACTGAAGAGATGGGCAGACAAGGTAATGAAGTTATCAACAACTGAGATTTTATTGTGAGGGATTAAGTCAAGAGGTGGGCAGAAAGGGTAACGAAGCGATGAACAACTAAGATATTGTCGTGTGGAATAAGTGACTAGATGGGTCAACATGATGAACGCATGCGATGAATGACTGATATCTTATCACATGGATTAAGTCAAGAGATGGATGGCGGAGATCGTATCGCATGAAAAAGAAATGTGCGGAAATGATGGAGTGGGTTTCTAAAGTGGTAAGCAGTTTATTGCACGCCCTCAAGGCTGTAAGTTGTATTTGAAAATTTCACGCGATTAGCCTAACTGCGCAACACATAGCACGAGAAAACCAATTTTCTTGCATGCTCTCGGGTGGATAATGACTGTGCACTAATATACTTGAGATTGTGCGATAACCGTTGTATTAGGCGGGGATTATCAACAATGGATATCGGCCAAGCTAGTTGGCGATCGGGTGAAGTGATAGCCGTCAGATCAAGTGGGGCAGATCGAAGGTCAGGGTTTAAAGCACATAAAGTGATCGGGTGATGTGATATCCATCGAATCAAGAGATAGACGGACAATGGAGATTAAAGCTCATAAAGCAAGTGGTGGACTTCATGCGAGGTGATAGTTGAATAAAACTAATGAATCAGATGGCGGTTGTGAAGGTTTGTTGTGGATTTGCTAGTGAAGAAGAGATGCATGAAGAACATGCTGAAGGAGGTTTTTAAATGAAAACGACAGAAAAACTAGTGCGGGTGAACAAATAACTGCATCAAACAACAAACTCCATAGCTCATGTGAGAACCAGAAACCTATGTTTTGGGGGTTGCTGAAGGGTCTCTTCCTCAAGTCATGGTCCCAGAGGGAGGAGATGAGGCCGAGACACCTACGCACAACCTGATAGTGATCTTTTTCGCCTAGCTAACGTGTAAACTGAAAGAAGGCACAAATGGAAGTAAACTACAACACAATCGATCTACTCTACACTACTATAATGAAAATGCAGCTACTTAAGCAAATAACCAGAAAACCAGAAAGCTACTTAAGCAAGTGAATTAGAACCAAAAATCTATTTAAGCAAATGAACAGAAAAACCATGAAACTACTTAAGAAAATTAACAAAAAATAGGAATCTATGCTACCATAACAGTACAATAAAGAGGAGATTTGGGTGCTTAGGTCAGGCCCTAACCCGAGAGCTTCAGCCCTTTGAGTTAACTCAGAGCTGGCTCAAAACATAACTCATCTTTATTATAAAAACCATGGATTACAGAACAAACTATCACAAGTCTCTTAGCTCAGAAATAAAACAGAGTTTTACAATAGAGGTTTGAATCCTACTGAGGTCCTAACCCTCTCTACTTATACATATGATAAATTGGTTTCTGTCCCTTTCGTTTGCTTGGTTGTCTTCTAGTCCTCATAGTGATAGTTGTTTTCACTTCGAGCTAATGGAGGAATATTCGAATAGAGGGTTAGTAAATGGGGAGGATTTACCTCCTATAATTTCTCTCCCTTGTCCCATTCGAGTGTTTACCAAGGTCTTTGCCATAGTTCCTTGCTTTTATCCTTTATGCCTGCATTTTCCTTGCTTTTATCCTTTATTCTTGCATTATATGCAGATTAGACCACAAAGCAAAATATCCAACTCTAACTCATCTCATAAACAAAATATAATCCAAAGTATGCAATAAGTTGTGAGAATAGTTGGTTTGATTAAGCTAGGAGGTGAATTAAGGATAATTAAGGCCCATATAATTACTTAATGATGAGGCTCATCACTAGTCTTTGAAGATCACCTCTGAAGAACTACACTGGGCATACATTGGTGTTATCGAAATTAGATTTGATATAGGCCTTGGTTAGAAATCAATGGGGATGAATCCATTCACGTGGAAGATAATTCAACAATGTTATTTCCGTGAGCACAAAGTTGGGGAAGCCATCTTCTTTGGACAAGAAAGTTAGTACAATCTGGATAAATATCACTATTAACCTTGGCACTATGAATAAGGAAACAAGTTTGTATTCTTCGACTACATTGCATTCTCCGCTCCCATTCTTGTAGTTTTCTAGGGTAGATGCAACGTACGTACTCATGCCTTTCCTAATTATGGCCCCTTTGAAATCTTTAGGGTCGGGCTTGAAAAATGCGATCAACTGATTTGTCCACTTATCATCGTTGGTTGAACGCAATGGAACGTAGATGTAAGTACACACTTCATGGTTGGATTTAAGATCAAGTATTTCATAGACTGTAGCAAGAGATTTTACCTGGGCACCACCCTCTCTCAATCTCTCTCTTCCATGTTCATCAATCTCCTCCATGTGTAACAGGCCCTCGTTGTAGCCTTGGCAACCATGAGAGTAGGTACAAGGAATTAGATAGTCTTTTGATTGTCCCAGGTATCCGACGGGAAAGAATTATTGCCATTTCTTCCACTGTCTTGAACACAATGCATCGACAATTATTCCCTTGGCAAGGATCTACACAGACTTCCTCTATTGATTGTAAAGGGTTGCATTAGAGAAAGGTGGAGTTCACCTTAGAAAAAAGGGAGTGGTACTTCATGAACTTTGCATCATATAACTAGGTGTCTACTTTGAAAACATTAGGGCATGGCATGTCCATGGTTCTTTGCTATGAGTGGTTTGTCTTTCCACCCCTATAACTATGTTCTTCAATTTCTCATTTACTCGGCCCACCAGATCAAAAGTGAGACGAGACATTATCCAAATTTGCCCTCCTAAAATAACTCTCACAAAAGATGCTAAGTTGCCAATGCACGTGATTTATTTGTTTGGGAAATTAGCAGAACTTGTAAAAGCTTCATCCAACTATCCAAATGCGCCTAGAGGGCCCAATCAAAGTCTCACTCAGCAGCAAAGACCACGAAACTATTGATATATCTATCATCATTTTTATTTGTTCCTCTTTGATGGATCCCAAACTTGCTAATAAATAGAGGCACTGCCAAAGTCCCATTAACTAAATCCGCCAAGAAGCTGACGCGATTTTCCACCGAAGAAATGATGTTGCTGTAGAGCACATTGGGCATGCCTCCCTTTTGCTTGACTTTGAAAGCATATCAGTGGAGTTTGTAGACTATCTTGTTCTTGAAGGGCAACACAAACGCCAGATTCAAACTCAAGAAATTCAGATCAGTGTCGTAGCTCAAACCAGAGAGAATAACGAGGACATTGGGATTGGTGGTTTTGGATGCTCACTGCCATCAACAGAGTCTTCATCATGCAGTCGTGCACCATAAAACTCATGTTCACTGCCATAAACCCATGAAGAATTCATACAGACTCTCTTGAAACTCCGACATAAAAGACTCAAAAGTAAAAATAGTGTGCACATATGTCAAGTGAATAGCAAAAAATTGGTGTAAAAATCTGTGCACAGATATCAGAGAAACATAAATGAAAACAAAAAATATTAATATTAATACATAAACTATATAATTAAAATTAATACAAATGAAACATAAATTTTAAAAACTTAAATTTTATTAATAAAATACCCTTCAATATGCTATATCAATGTTTTTTGCCATGTCGAAGTGGGAGTTCCACCTCTCAACTACAAGAAACACTTGTCATGTGCTCGAGCCTGCTGAGTTAACTAACTAAGGCTACAATGCACATACATTGAAAATATATGTTAGTCATTTATGATTTATAGCTGGGGTGGTTGAATGGTAAACAACTTTTCATTTTATTTTAATTTAACTCAACTTAATTTGTATTAATAAACTTAAAAAATAAATATTTTACAATTAAAACTTAAAATTACATATTTTAAAAGAATGAAAGGTAAAGGCCAATATATATATATTATAATATTTATGTTTGTGTGTTTGTTTTTTTTTAACTCACTCATAAGTGAATTCATAATAAATTATAAATGAATAATGTTTTTTCAATAAGAATGTTTTTATTAATGGTGAAACAAAAAACAATACATTATATTAAGATAAAAACATCATTCCAGTTTATTATAAGTTAGAAATATATATAAGTTCATAGCATGAAGATATAGATTAGTAATTCTTATTCAATATAAGTATTGAAAGCTGCCTTCTAGTGGAAAGCTCTACCAAGAAACTAGAGTGAAACATAGTCATATTTTAGAGTCATATTTTAGTTTTGCAAGTGAACATAGTAAAACAAAAAAACAAAAATGTATAGTGGCAAAATAGGTGCAAAAAAAGCAATGTAAAGCCATAAACCAGGAAATTATTAACCAGGCAGTAGCATGGATCCAACCTCCATGAAAGCACTGCTTATCCCATGAGTGATATGCATGCTGCTAGGGAGATCTAGAATGCCCAGTTTAGACATATCATCCGCAATTGTATTGTGAGGGCCCGTGGAGCAAGTTTATCAACAGGAAATACTTAAAAGGTAGAAGTATGGAGTATTGGTACAGAAGGAAATCTTTGGGTATAAAAAGGCGGTCTGCTATCTAGCAAAGCTTCAGGAAAATCCAGCCTTTCTTCATAAAAAATTTACGCTGAAAGATTTTCTCGGGTTCAAGCATTCTCATTGGCTTTGATTCCATGGTAAACGGTTTGGTTTCCTCTATCCCTCTTTCTCTGGTTTCTTATCTCCACACAAAAGGCATTTTTAAGTGGGATAAGCTGATAAAATCTTGGTCTTTCACTTCTCCTGTTTGGAAGGACGAAGTGGACTTACATCTGCCTCCCTCCTTTCGTCCTCTTCGGAGCTCTGTTCTTCAAGTATTAAACAGATTGGCGATTTGTCGCATAGGCTCTAAGGATGTTCTGGCTTGGGCTCTTCCCCGTTCTCCTTTACCAATTCGTGTAAAGGATCTATATACATCATTATCCTCTGGGTCATTAAATATCACTCAACTGATCTTTCCTTCCTCTTTATGGAAGGTCCCATGCCCGCTAAAAATGATCTTCTTCACGTGGCTGGTTTTCTGGAATAGGAATCTCACATGGGAGGTGCTTCAAAGAAAAGGGTGGCAGGGACCGCGCCACTGCGCCATGTGTTAGAATGCCGCTGAGACAAGTTTACATATGATATTCCAATGTCCTTCATCTCTTCATATCTGGTATGATCTTTCTGTCTTTTGGTTTTCCTTACCACATTTTTTCCTCTGTACAGGATGGTATCAAATGGTGGAGTGAACAGATCACATCTTGGCGTACCTTGTTTGTTCTGGTCAGCTGGTTCTTGTGGAAATGGAGGAACGAATATATCTTTCAGAATTCTAGGAGGCCTCTGAAATCCTTTTTGTTTCGCATTCTGGCCAATCATGACCTCTCAGGCTGAATCGGACCCGGGTCCTTTTACATGTGTCTTCCTTCCAGATGTTTTGATTATATGTTTATGTACATTGTGGAGGTTATGTTTTTTCTCCAAAATCTCTCCAGTTTTGTTATGGATCTGTGTTATGTACAGATTTGTCTATCTGTTTGGCATAGAGCTGTCAGGCATCCCTTTAATTGAGTCATCTGGCTATTTTTGTGGCTCCTATGATTTTACACTATCTGGATCTTCCTATGTAACTCAAATCTTTATATTATCTTAATATAAGAAATTATGGTTTTTCTCTATGAGGTAAATTTAACCTCTTTAAGAAATGTAACAACCATATAAAAATAATATACATCTCTTATAATATACACAGAGATGTGAAGAATGCAACATAATGTCTGTCAAGCAATTCTGAGCCTCGTGTTATCAAAAAATTGTTACTATCAACACTCATATATAATGCGTATTACTTTTTGACAGATTTAATTAGCAGGTATTTGTTCTTTCTTTCAAAGCGGTCCGGAATTCAAGATTACAGATAAGCACAAGTCAGTATGAGGGACGTGGATTGATCATATGAAAATAAATTAAGGAAAATGCAAACGGTAACATATTCCCTACAATACAGAATCATATCCTTTGGAGAAAATATTTTTCAATTGCAATCCGTGCTTACAATTAGTAGCGCAGAGAAAACTGGAAATTTTCGAAGGCAATTGGGCCACAGCTTGTGCTGATCTCCACAAAGGAAAATAAAAATATCTTGTTTTCAGAAAGAAACTTCTAACAAACAATAACAGGAGACTCTGCAAGCAGCACAGCCATTTGTGAATTTCATAGGGTTACAATATTCTTAGGGAGCAATACTTATTGTTCATGTTTCTCACCATACAAAGAATTGACCTCAACATTGTATTCTTCATCAGATCTATCATTCCCCTGTTTTTCAGACATTTTGGGAAGACCACCTGTTCTAAGTTTTTTCCTCAAATGCTGATGATTGATATTTGCAAGATCTGAACCGAACAGTGATTGTAGATCGAATTCAGAAATAATGTAAAATCCTTGGAGAGGACTTGCAGGTATCTTTCTCTTTACCGGAATCCTTTTGGGTTTGCGCGGTGCCGGAGGACAGGAGAGCACTGGAGGTATCTTCTGCTCCTCCGACTTGGGAGTCTGGCATGCTTCTTCTTCTTCCCCACTGTCTACCAAAGAATCCACGCATTTCGCTGAATCAGATTCACTAATGTTAGTTGTCGGATTCGAAGTAGTATCAGCAGCTGCCATGGCCGCGAAAGCAGGCAGATTCCCTGTTACAAAGAATGGATCAGCCTCTGGCCATACAGAAACCCGAAGTGTAGATGGTCGATTAGCTGGAGCCATGATATCAATAACAGGAACTTCCTTCCCCTTCTATTAACTGCAGCGGAAATCTAAAAAATCTCAGCACAGTAATCCAGTATTCAAGATCAGAGAGCGCATAAACATCTCTTACATCACTTCTTAACCACCCAATTCTGAGGAGGTCGTCGAGCTGAGAGCAAATATTTCTTTCCGTAATAGTGTCCCCAGAAAGAATACGCAGGTAATGCGTAGCTTTAAAGATGGCATGGTAGACAGGTCACTGGAACCAGTCAAAGTCAAAACTTTTGAGAACGTCATCAGGACCTGTAGTGATGGTGATGGAGGACAAACTTCTATGTCATCAGGACCTCGAGTTATGGTGATGGAGGAGCAATCTCTTCTTCCGGTCAACATAATTTTATGTAGCAGTCAAGATCACTTAGGCTGTCAAATATTGTTAAATTTAATTATGATTTATATAAAATAGTGATGATGTAGGATTAAGTTTTTAGGATGTTTTCTAAACCATTAAATTGGGTAAATGGGGTAGAGTTAGTTTTTACGATTTTCAATAGGTGTTGTGTAAAGAGTAATAATTTCCCCAGAATTTTTTGTTCTTTTAAAATAATTTCAAGATATTTAATTTGGAGAGTGTTTAAATGTGCTTTTTGATTGTGGGAACAAATGAGTGTAATTAAGAATTTTTGCGTATCCAAAATCTTGAGGCTTCACACTTGTAATTTACATTTACAAAAAATTCAATTATGTAATCATCCCTAAATGGCTTTTGATATTGGTAATTTACATTTTCAAAAAATCAATTACGTAATCAAGCCTAAATGGCTTGACAGTTGTAATCTACATTTCCAAAAAAATCAACTACATAATCATGGAGTTGTCTATAATGCGACTTTTTGGAGATTCCGGTGACGGAATCCGGCGGAAGAAATGAGGTCAAATCTTGATTTTTAGCAGTTAAAATGGTTTTTTAACTGCATATTTGGATTCAGCGCCGTGAAAAACCCCTGGGAGCCATCGATTGTGCAGAAACTAGCTATCAAACTTGGGATTCCAATAAATTGCTGCCGGATTTTGACCGAAAAAATCCACCGGAATGGCTTTCAAAAAGTCGTGTTATAGACTACTGCCATAATCATGCCTAGATTTGAATTATTTGTGGGGCGAAATTATGGCCACTCTAAACTACCAAAAAATCAACTACGTAATCAAAGCCTAAATGGCTTGACAGTTGTAAAGCCTAATGAAGTCCATGCCCCACTTGTCAAATGGCTCGAAAGTCACTTGAGGTTGTAGGGGAATTTCGTCTCTTGGAGTAGGCTTTCCCATCCTCTGGCACCGATCACACTGAATAATATACTTTTTCACATCCTGATGAAGAGTAGACCAATAATATCATGCTCGCAACACTTTAAATGATGTCCTATTTGATGCAAAGTGACCTCCACAAGGCCCATTGTGACAAGTCACAAGCATGTCAAAGACTTCCTCTTCCCTTACACACCTTCTTAAAAGCTGATGTGGGCCAAGTTTGAACAGATTGCCCCCAATCTAGGTGAAGGGGATGCTCTTTCTGACTATCTTGCTTGTTTCTTTGGAGGGCAAGTTTGGTGGGAACTGTGTTGATACCAAATAGTTTGCTATATCATCAAACCATGGGGAGAGAACTGAAATAGCAAACAAATGCTTATTTGCTAACTGGTCATCCACCATTCCTTCTTCACCTGCAGGCAAATTCATCCTAGATAGAAAGTTAGCAACAACATTTTACTTACCAGGCTTATCAACAATAGTTAGATCAAACTGTTGTAATAAAAGCAACCATCTTTTAATTCTAGCATTCACATTTGGTTTGTTCATTAAATATTTGATTGCAGCATGATCAGTATGCACAAATGTTTGGTAGTCTGCAATGTAATGCCTAAACTTGTTTAATGAATGCATAACAACCAGGAATTCCTTTTCGGTCACAGTATAGTTTAGCTAAGCCTTTGACAGGTTCTTACTAATAAAATAGATGGCATAGGGCAATTTCTCCTCTTCCTGACCTAAGGCTACTCCTATGGCTTTGTGTGAGGCATCAGCATGAATATGAAAAGGGAGGGCCCAATTTGGGCCTTTAAGGATTGGTGCAGTGGTTAACTTACCCTTTAGAATGTCTAAGGCCTCTTGACAACTCTTTGACCATATAAACTCAGAATCTTTGGCCAACAACCCAAACAAAGGAGAGGCCAACTTGCTGAAGTCCTTTATGAACCTTTGGTAGAATCCAACAAACCCTAAGAAACTCCTGACATCTTTGCTTTTGTGGAGGTGGGACCCTTTGGATAATTGTTATTTTGTTTGGGTCCACCTGTAATCCTTGCTGAGATATTGGATGACCTAGCACAGTCCCTCTAGACATTAAGAATTCACATTTTTTTGGACTAAGAGACAGATTCATTTCAAGGCATTTGTGTAATACTTTGCCTAGGTTAGTTAGGGCTTCTTGAAAATCACAACCATAAGGTGTAAAGTCATCCATATAGATTTCTACTGCATCATGTACTAATTCAACAAAAATACTTAAGACTTCTCTCTAGAAGGTGGCAGGAGCATTGCATAGGCCAAAAGGAAGGACCCTATAGGAAAAAGTACCCCAAGGACAGGTGAATGTGGTCTTATCCTGGTCTTTTGGGCAGATTTGGATTTGGTTGTACCCACTAAATCCATCTAAGAAAGCAAATAACTTCTTCCCTGCCAGTCCATCTAGCACTTGGTCAATGAAGGGTAGGGGAAAATGATCCTTCTTTGTGGCTTTGTTCAATGCCCTATAATCAACTCAAATTCTCCACTTACCATTTTTCTTGGGAACTAACACTAAAGAATATACCCACTTGCTATCTTAGATAGGGTAAATGAACCCTGCATCTAGCAGTTTTTGTAGTTCTTCTTTGACTATGTCTTTAAGAGTTGGATTCATCCTCTTTTGTGGTTCCCTGACTGGCTTGCAACCTTCTTTGATGTATATGTGGTGAGTACACATTGAGGGGTGTACTCCCTTCATTTCCTTGTAACTCCAAGTCTTTTAGGTTTTCTCTCAACATGTTGCATAGCTTTTCCTCTTCTAAAGCAGAAAGAGATGGATTAATTTGCAAAGTTTTCTCTAGGCCAAATTATATGGTTTTGACACACAGTGGATTGGAATTGGCCATTCATAAGTCAATTGGATTATTGTTCTAGGTTTCCCTTACTTCTTATTCTAATGGTAATTAACTAGGCGTTGGACTTTGGAGCATGTGTTCAGTTAATTCGTCCTCATCTTGCTGTCCTCCTCCTATGGTTGCTTCCAAAGCATAAAGTTGGGTAGAATAAACCTCATCTTCTTCCTCCTCCTCCAACCATAAAGGTAAATCATGCTCTAGAGTAGGTTGAGCAGGAGGGTATAGGACTAACTGTTTGGACATATACCCATTCTTGATGGTCATATTCCTAGCTCTGCAGCTAATATAAGCATTAGTTGTCGCCAACCATGGCCTCCCGAGGATGAGAGGGTAACCAGTAAGCTTAGCCTCAGGCTGGAGAACTAGGAAATTTGTAAGGTACTCCCAAGAGTCAATGGAGACCATCACATCCTCCACAATTCTCTTAGGGGTGATTGTGGAGTTGTATGCAAGTTGCAGAACTGTTGTGGTCTTCCTCAATGACCCTTGGAGATTGAGCTTGAGCATGGTGTCCTTGGTCATCACATTAATGTCATCCCCAAGATCAATCCGAGTGTATGGGACAATGGTGCCATTGATGTGCACATCTACTATAGGGCTTCTAGGGTCTAAGTATTTTGGGCATATTACTTGCCCCAACATTAAGTTAGACAACTGCCCAATGACATTAATGGTAGGGGCATCCTTTTTTCTTCTTCTTGGATGCTTGAAGCACTTCTCCTTAATCAACTTATTTTAAATGGGAACATATTTGATTGCCTAGAGAAGGGGAATCTTTACACATAGATTTTTCAATTCTCCCAAAAGCTCAGTTTCTTCTAGGGTATGCTGGAGTGGTTGGGTTAATCTTTCAGGAAAGGGTGGATGTACTTGAAGGTTGCTTTCCTCTTTTCCTTCCTCAATCTCCCTATGTGGAGAGGGAGGTCGGTTATCTAGGAGATTTCTTCCAGATCTTAGGTTGATCTCCTGGATTTATATAACATAAGCTAGGTATGATGTCTCTCCATTGTATACTTGTTGAGCTTGCCTATTATTTGGGTTTGGATTTGGTTGGGCAAGCATTTGGGGTTTTTTGGGTGGAGCAGAGTGTAGGAGTTGTGGTTGGGTAGGTGGTGGAGGCAATAGGGCTGGAAAATTGTTGAATTGGGGCCTCCACCCCCAGTGTGGGGTGTTATCACTCAGGTTGTCCCTAGGCTCCTAATAGGGATACAGCCGAGGTAACCACAAACCAATCTTCTGATTGTAGGTTCTAGCCCACCTGCAACCGGAGAGGGCTCTCTCCTTTTGATTCAACCTTAGTTGATGATTTTAGGCTAGCTTTCTGACTTCAAGGGAATGTTGACTGTGATTGGAAAGAAGGTAGGATTCTCGAACAAAGAGGCACAGTAAGGTGTTATAAGTTTCAAGCCATTGGGCATGTTGTCATAGATTGAGGCATGAGAGCGTTTTCTTGGTCACAAGGGGACACGGAGCGGGATAGCCACACAAGATACAATACTCGGTCTGCTGAAAGTACGGAATGAACATCACGGATGAAAGGCAAAAGAGAATCATTCCATCATGCTAACAATGAGGAGAAGTGGATGAGTGGGATCCCAGAGCAGTTAAGAATTCCTAAGACATGCACTCATATGTGAAAGAAACAGGGTAAACCAGATCATTTAAGAATACAAGCTCATAACTGTTTCTGAAGAAAACATTGAAAAACATAGGAATTGAACTTAAGGTGTATTGGAACAAATCTTAAGCTATTATTTTTTCCTGCAATTTAGAAAGGTGGAAAAATGACAAAAACATAAAATAAAACAGGGGAGAAGAACACTTATTGGATCATGTAGAGACACAGGAATTCCGTGATCATTCCTTGGCCAAGAGAAAACATCAAGTTGTTTCGCAATCCATGCTTTTAACAATCTTTGATTATGGAAATTATGACAGTTACAGTGCGAGTCTTTGCTCAGAGAAAATGCTGGAGAGAAGACTGACCAACAACTACTACCAACCAACCAACCCCTCACAACATTGCTTAGGGTGGTATTTATAAACAAAATATCGGAAAGATATCATTACAAGTGACCTTGACAGGTCTGCTTAGAACTCTTCAAAAATCTAAATGCTGCTGGAATTAAATGCAAGTAAATCTTTTTGGCTGCGCTGGGGGCAGCTGGATTGGAACAGGGGACGAGGTGGCCCTTGGGGACCAAATGCGGTGCTGCTGGAGTGAATGTGCTTCAGGGCTGTAGTTCGGCTTTGGTGCGAATTGAATGTGCAATTATTATGATTTGAGAGCTTCAAGTAGTTTCACTTTCCTCCTATGGATCTGCTAGAAGATATTCAATTTTCTCTTGCTTTGGGCCACTGCTCAAGATATTCTCTGATACACTTTGCCGCTACATTAATGGTTTCCGCCATCGACTGATACTCTTTGACACGCTTGATGCCTGCTGATTTGATCTGATACACTTTAAACTCTGTGACTGATCTGCTGCTGTCTTCAAACCAGATCCTTTGGCACGATTGGGAGATTTTCGGGCTCTTTCGGCGCGCAATGGGCTCAGCAATCAGAAGATTCCCTAAAGATTCCTCGAAATGGCCTATTTCCCATAGCGATGCGCGAATAGCGCTTCGCACTATTCGCGCATCGGAAACTGCCTCCGTTTCTTGATCTGGAGCTCCGAAATGCGATTTTTCTTCCTGCGCGAAGCTTTTCGTCTTTCTGGCTGCTGACGTAAGCATGGCGTCGACTGTATGGCAGATGACGTCAGCTGTGGGTCCCTGGTACAGAGCGACGTGGTGAGATACTGGATGTACTGTGGTGAAGAGACTCCGATGCGATATCGCGATATCGCATCGGCGGGGAACGAGGGGGGATAATTGGGTTGGACATTTGGCGCTTGCGACTGTCGATCGGCGATATCGTGATATCGCATTGGTGGAGATGGAGAGGTGAATGGATTGGACACTCGGCGTTTGTGATCTCCGATCGCCGATATCGCAATATCACATCGGCAGGGGGATGGATGGGCGATGATTTGCATGAATATGAGAGTGTGAGGTTGCTATGCGAAAACGGCTTTGAGGAGGAAAAAATGAGTAAGTGGGTGTGAAGGGCATTTGAGGTTTCGGAAGGGGTCCGATTACCTCGGAGGGACTTTATACTTTGGAAGGAGTCCATCGTATCTGGGAGGTGGCCTTGGAGGTCGGGGTTCTTGCTTAGTTTCTGATAAACTGAACAATTCCCGGGAGTTCTTATGGTTATTTTTCAACCAGGGGGAAGGATATTACATAGGGGGATTTTACTTAATATTAATAAGGGGACGGGAAGAATAGGGAGCTAAATAATAATATTAGTGGTTAATATGGAGGTGGCAAGAAAGCGCTAAGTTCGGGAGAGCTTAGGCTGTTACAAGGGGGTAGGACCATACTTTGGGAGAAAATATGGAACAACTTTGAGTAAAGCAGATCTTTACTCAAGCCAGCATTATGGAGATGATGGGACTTAAGAGGTGTCAAGCAGATCTTGACCTCTTTTGGGAAGTTAGTTAATGATTGGGGAAAACAGAGAAGGGGAGTCAGTTATACTCTTTTGAGCCTTTTTGCTTACAAATCCTTGCTGATTATGTTCTGCATGATATGATACCTGAAAACCTGGAACTGGTCAGCAATTCAACAACTTCAGAACTACCTACCCAGCCTACTTGCTTAGCATTTTTTCTTCTTTTGCTTGGGGGTGCACTTAGACTTGCAAACCCTTCATTCATTTTTCTTTTGATGCTTTCCTATCTACTTTCTACCCTTATTTCTTCCGGAGCTCCGATTAAGCTGTTGGGCTCCTCTGTTTCTCTACCTATCTAAGAATCTGCCAAGATTAAACTGTTTGGACAGATTTACAATCTCTATATTCTAAAACAGGAAATTTAAACTAGGGAGACCAAGATTAAACTGTTTGGACCTCCCTTTAAATAAACAAATAGCGATACCAAGATAACTTTACAAAATTTGAAGGCAATTGAATGAACTTTGAAGTAGCCTTCTTCATTTGGAGATTGTTTGAGCAAATATGGAGCATTGCAGCAAGCAAAGTACGACATATTTGGCCTGTGAAATGCCAATCATGAAAAATGAATACCTGCTGCAGCAGGAAGCTAACAGTGGCTCCACTCGGGGATGGCTTCTCCTTGTGAGGAGTCAAGAACAGCAGGCCAGAACGCCTTGGTATTTTAGTTTCTTGCTGTCCTCTGCAAAACTTATTTTCTCCGGCCGCTTTATTCCTTCTACCTACCTACCCTAACCAACAGTTACTTTGCCGTTAGGTAAAATCAAACAACCAGTGCAGCCATTTAAGTAACTGTGAAACGAGATAAACTTGCTGACTGATCGTTTCTGAACGCAAAAGCATCATCCGGGCATATGCTTATACAACCAAAATTGTGGCCTCCATCACTTGCTGCTGAAGCATACGGTCTTCACTGAGAAAACACGTTAACAAAATTTTGTTAAGCCAAAGTTCCATGTAATCTGCGATTGGATCGATTAACTTACCCTGTGAGAGAACTTCTTCTGCTTTCTCTTGGACAGACGGGGCGGTTGCGTCCTCGGTAGTAAGCCTGGCAGTCGACTGTTCTGTCTTGTCAATAGAATCATGTAGAGTTTGTGAATCAGCAGGTAGCAGCATCTTCTCCTGAGTTGAGGACGGGAGACTTTGGCATGACTCAAGATCCTTTGGGTTGGAAGGAGCAGCTGCATCTTTGGTAATGAGCCTAGCAGATGATCCTTTTGTCTTTCCCTTGGATCCCAGATCACACAGAATCTGCAGGTCCTCAGGCAACAATGTTCCCTCTTGAATAGGGGAATGGAGGCTTTGGCATGATTCCGGGTTCTTTGGGTCGGAAGGATCAGCTGCATCTTCGGTAATGACCCTAGCCGATGATCCTTCTGTCTTTCCCTTGGAACCCAGATCATACTCAAACTGTAATTCAGGAGACAACACTATTTCCTTGTGAACTGGAGGAGGAAGATTTTGGAAAAACTCTTGGGGGTTGCGGAAATCATAAGACGACTTTGAGCTCCCAAGAGTTCAATTCTTCTTTCATATTTTTCCACAACAAACTCAAGGAAAAGTTTATTCCGGCCGCCTGGTATTTTTTGACAATACCGCTCTGAAAAATTCTTCATTAAGCTCAAACTCTGATAAACTTTCTCTGCATTTTTCTAAAGCTTCCTCTAAAGGAAGTTCCTCCCAGGATTCGGTCATTCTCTCTTGTTGTTAATACATGGGGCACTTGGCTGTAACATTTGGTTCGTTCCTCAGTGAAGCCTTTGATTGAAATTGAAGTGGAGTCGCCAGGTGGATGCCTAGACTCTGAAGTGCCTGATCTCTGTCCACCGTCAAAGATTAGAACTAAGCATGACAAGCTTTGAAAAATAGGAGCACTTCCTCCAGTGGGGTTTAAAGATGAACAGAGCGCTTGAATCCCCAACGGAGTGCGCAGATACAGGTCGACCGAGGCTTTTACAAGTCGGTTTCTTCCTCTGTAGAGCTGCAGAATGGTTGCATTGATTTATCTGAGGAGGTCCCTAGTGGAGTCGCCATTATGTTATCACTCAGGTTGTCCCTAGGCTCCTAATAGGGATACGGCTGAGGTAACCACAAACCAATCTTATGATTGCAAGTTCTAGCCCACCTGCAACCGGAGAGGGCTCTCTCCTTTTGATTCAACCTTAGTTGATGATTTTAGGCTAGCTTTCTGACTTCAAGGGAATGTTGACTGTGATTGGAAAGAAGGTATGATTCTCGAACAAAGAGGCACATTAAGGTGTTATAAGTTTCGAACCATTGGGCATGGAGTCACAGATTGAGGCATGCGAGCGTTTTCTTGGTCACAAGGGGACACAGAGCGGGATAGCCACACAGGATACAATACTCGGTCTGCTGAAAGTACGGAATGAACATTAGGGATGAAAGGCAAAAGAGAATCATTCCATCATGCTGACAAAGAGGAGAAGTGGATGAGTGGGATCCCGAAGCAGTTAAGAATTCCTAAGACATGCACTCATATGTGAAAGAAACAGGGTAAACCAGATCATTTAAGAACACAAGCTCATAACTGTTTCTGAAGAAAACATTGAAAAACGCAGGAATTGAACTTAAGGTGTATTGGAACAAATCTTAAGCTATTCTTTTTTCCTGCAATTTAGAAAGGCGGAAAAATGACAAAAACATAAAATAAAACAGGGGAGAAGAACACTTATTGGATCATGTAGAGACACAGGAATTCCGTGATCATTCCTTG
>APFE030624532.1:165099-214700 GCA_000404065.3 Pinus taeda
GAAGGGCATTGGAGGTTTCGGAAGGGGTCCGATTACCTCAGAGGGATTTTATACTTTGGAAGGAGTCCATTGTATCTGGGAGGTGGTTTTGGAGGTCAAGGATTCTTGCTGAGTTACAGATAAACTGAGCAATTCCCGGGAGTACTTATGGTTATTTTTCAACCAGGGGGAGTTATATTACGTAGGGGGATTTTACTTAATATAATAAGGGGATGGGAAGAATAGGGAGCTAAATAATAATCTTAGTGGTTAATATGGAGATGGTAAGAAAGCGCTAAGTTCAGGAGAGCTTAGGCTGTTACAAGGGGGTAGGACCATACTTTAGGAGAAAATATGGAACAACTTTGAGTAAAGCAAATCTTTACTCAAGCCAGTGTTATGGAGATGATGGAACTTAAGAGGTGCCAAGCAGATCTTGACCTCTTTTGGGGAAGTTAGTTAATGATTGGGGGAAACAGAGAAGGGGAGTTAGTTATACCTCTTCCTTTTTGCTTACAAATCCTTGCTGATTATGTTCTGCATGATATGATACCTGAAAACCTGGAACTGGTCAGCAATTCAACAACTTCAGAACTACCTACCCAGCCTACTTGCCTAGCATTTTTTCTTCTTTTGCTTGGGGGTGTACTTAGACTTGCAAACCCTTCATTCATTTTTCTTTTGATGCTTTCCTATCTACTTTCTACCCTTATTTCTTCCGGAGCTCAGATTAAGCTATTGGGCTCCTCTTTTTCTCTACCTATCTAAGAATCTGCCAAGATTAAACTGTTTGGACAGATTTACAATCTCTATATTCTAAAACAGGAAATTTAAACTAGGGAGACCAAGATTAAACTGTTTGGACCTCCGTTTAACTAAACAAATAGCGATACCGGGATAACTTTAAAAAATTTGAAGACAATTGAATGAACTTTGAAGTAGCCTTCTTCATTTGGAGACTGTTTGAGCAAATATGGAGCATTGCAGCAAGCAAAGTACGACATATCTGGCCTGTGAAATGCCAATCATGAAAAATCAATACCTGCTGTAGCAGGAAGCTAACATGGGGTATTCCACTAATGTTGTGGATGAACATAAGGTTGAAATGACTAGATGGCTGGCTGGGAATGATACTAAAATGCATAGGACCAAGGAGGGGGTGTAGACCAAGAAGGATGAGCATTGGGTCCCCAAGAAGGTATAGCTGTGGTTTGGTTGGGTTTGTAATATGCATGGGATGACCCTTGCAAACCCTACTAGTATGGTCTAGGCCCAGGAGGTCTCATTTGGTTGATGTAGCAAAGCTGCTCAGTGACCCCTTCAACTCCTTGATATACAACTTTGAGTCTAGGTAAAGAAGGGAACTTGTCCATGGAGTGGTTTTCTTCACAACTGAGAAAATCTTAATATAGTTCAATGGACATTCGTTCTTAGGATGCCTCCTGGTGCACCTAGGACAAAAGATGGCCAAAGATATCTCTGCTTCCTCTTGCTTCCTTTCGATGTTCATGGTGTCTAATTGCAAGGCAAGGGTTTGCAGCATATCACTTTTGAAATCTTCCAACATATTTCCAATTTCACCCTTGATGGATAAGTTGGAGGATGATGTATTGGCCATAGGTTAACTACCCCAACCATTTTTCATGGCTGCCCTAGAATGGTTTCTAAAGACAGTCTTAATATCCTCAAAGGGTAATTGGTAAACATCTCCTCTTGCTATCATATGTAAGTTATCTAGAAGATCCTCCCTTACTCCTCTAAGCATGACCAGCTTTAGTGACTCAGGTTCAAGTGTGCACCTATCCCTTTTGTAACTGAGCTAGAATCTTTCTTCATAGTCTTCTAGGGATTCATCCTGGGCTATGGTCATCCTAAAAATCTCTTCTTTAGTATCCTTTGACCTACAGTAGTCCCTATATTTGTTGTTAAAAGTCTGCTGCATCTGAGCCCAAGTTGTGATGCTATCTCTAGGTAAACCCATGAACGAGTGCAATACTACATCCTTGAGGGTAGATGGAAATAGTTTTAACTTTTGCTAATCATCTATATAGTCATAGGTTTGGAATATAACAACAAACTCAAATAGGAAAGTGTCAGGGTCCTCTGTGGTCAGGCCATGGAAATGGGGTAGAGCAGAGGGGCTTATATTCTTCATCTTAGTGTCCCCATTGGTTTCCCTGATGGGGAAGACACTCTCAATTCTCTCTCTATATCCCCTATCATTTTGGTTTCTAGCCATTGGTTCAGTAGGAATGGGTTCTTCTCCTTCTTCTTCCCTTGTAGGTTCTTCAAATATGTAAGGTTGCTCACCTAAAGGTTCTTCCACTTCACAGTCACCGGAGAAGAGAGAAGGTTGACTGTTGGATGCAGTGGGGGTATTTGTCAAGAATTTCCCTAAACTGTCCCTATTCCTACGAGGCATGAAATGAAATGTTTTTGGGTTGGTTTTTGTAAGATTTTCTTTAAAGCTAGAAATTACTTGTAGAATGGAAAGGAAAGCAACTAATGAAAAATGAAAGAAAGGAAGCTACTAGATCACTTCTGCAGAAATAAACTAATGGAAGAAAATTGAAGACTAGAAGTAGAAGAAAAGAAAGTTGGAGACTAGAAAATAGAAGAAAGCAATAATTACTTCTACTTAGACACCTCCCCAACAACGATGCCAAAAAGTGATGAGCCTAGGTATTGCAACAAGATTGTTGCAACTCCCAGGGCTACCAACTTTACTTATCAACCTGGGGTTCGTACAAACTTGGAGATAACAATGCTATATTCACAACTAGAAGTGAAGGTCCGACCTGTTGTCACTGTCTATTTGGCAAGAGATGTCAGGGGTTCCAAGCCAGAATTCTATAGGGTCAGAAGAAGCTTAACTCTTTGATGGAAGAAGAGAAAATCTATCCTAAGGGAGAGCTACTTCTACTGTAGTATTGAAGAAAACATCATGTAATGATAGACCACACCATAACCTAACTAACCAATTAAAAAACCATGCTATGCAGAATTTCTAAAACAATCACTAACCTAAGGCTGCTATCTAAGTTGTAGAAGTAAAGAGCATTCAAACTATACTAAGGTGCAAGAAAAAAAAACTAAGCTAAATCGGTTTTCAAGCGGAAAAAGCAGTTAGAGATCGAAATTGGTGAAAGGAGGATGTAAGGATGCAGTAGCACCTAGGGACTGTTCAATTGATCAACGAGCAAAAGATGGATGGTGGAGATCTTATCGCGAAGGCTTAAGCGAATAAATGGATGAACAGGGTTAATGAAGCAGATGAACGACGAAGATCGTATTGTGAGGGATTTAAGTGAAGAGATGGGAGACAAGGTAACGAAGCGATGAATGGCTGAGATTGTGTCGCAAGAGATTAAGTGAAGAGATGGGCAGACAGGGTAACGAAGCGATGAACAATTGAGATTGTATCGTGAGGGATTAACTGAAGAGATGGGTGGACAAGGTAATGAAGTTATCAACAACTGATATTTTATTGTGAGGGATTAAGTGAAGAGGTGGGCAGAAAGGGTAACGAAGCGATGAACAACTAAGATATTATCGTGTGGAATAAGTGACTAGATGGGTGAACATGATGAACGCATGCGATGAATGACTGATATCTTATCACGTGGATTAATTCAAGAGATGGATGGCGGAGATCGTATCGCATGAAAAAGAAATGTGCGGAAATGATGGAGTGGGTTTCTAAAGTGGTAAGCAGTTTATTGCATGCCCTCAAGGCTGTAAGTTGTATTTGAAAATTTCACGCGATTAGCCTAACTGCGCAACACATAGCACAAGAAAACCAATTTTCTTGCATGCTCTCGGGTGGATAATGACTATGCACTATCTACTTGAGATTGCGCAATAACCGTTGGATTAGGCGGGGATTATCAACAATGGATATCGGCCAAGCTAGTTGGCGATCGGGTGAAGTGATAGCCGTGAGATCAAGTGGGGAAGATCGAAGGTCAGGGTTTAAAGCACATAAAGTGATCGGGTGATGTGATAGCCATCGAATCAAGATACAGACGGACAATGGAGATTAAAGCTCATAAAGCAAGTGGTGGACTTCACGCGAGGTGATAGTTGAATAAAACTAATGAATCAGATGGTGGTTGTGAAGGTTTGTTGTGGATTTGCTGGTGAAGAAGAGATGCATGAAGAACATGTTGAAGGAGGTTTTTAAATGAAAACGACAGAAAAACTAGTGCGGGTGAACAAATAACTGCATCAAACAACAAACTCCATAGCTCATGCGAGAACCAGAAACCTGTGTTTTGGGGGTTGCTGAAGGGTCTCTTCCTCAAGTCATGATCCCAGAGGGAGGAGATGAGGCCGAGACACCTACGCACAACCTGATAGTGATATTTTTCACCTAGCTAACCTGTAAACTGAAAGAAGGCACAAATGGAAGTAAACTACAACACAATCGATCTACTCTACACTACTATAATGAAAATGCAGCTACTTAAGCAAATAACTAGAAAACTAGAAAGCTACTTAAGCAAGTGAATTAGAACCAAAAATCTATTTAAGCAAATGAACAGAAAAACCATGAAACTACTTAAGAAAATTAACAAAAAATAGGAATCTATGCTACCATAACAGTACAATAAAGAGGAGATTTGGGTGCTTAGGTCAGGCCCTAACCCGAGAGCTTCAGTCCTCTGAGTTAACTCAGAGCTGGCTCAAAACATAACTCATCTTTATTATAAAAACCATGGATTACAGAACAAACTATCACAAGTCTCTTAGCTCAGAAATAAAACAGAGTTTTACAATAGAGGTTTGAATCCTATTGAGGTCCTAACCCTCTCTACTTATACATATGATAAACTGGTTTCTGTCCCTTTCACTTGCTTGGTTGTCTTCTAGTGCTCATAGTGATAGTTGTTTTCACTCCGAGCTAATGGAGGAATATTCGAATGGAGGGTTAGTAAATGGGGAGGATTTACCTCCTATAATTGCTCTCCCTTGTCCCATTCGAGTGTTTACCAAGGTCTTTGCCATAGTTCCTTGCTTTTATCCTTTATGCCTGCATTTTCCTTGCTTTTATCCTTTATTCTTGCATTATATGCAGATTAGACCACAAAGCAAAATATCCAACTCTAACTCATCTCATAAACAAAATATAATCCAAAGTATGCAATAAGTTGTGAGAATAGTTGGTTTGATTAAGCTAGGAGGTGAATTAAGGATAATTAAGGCCCATATAATTACTTAATGATGAGGCTCATCACTAGTCTTTGAAGATCACCTCTGAAGAACTACACTGGGCATACATTGGTGTTATCGAAATTAGATTTGATATAGGCCTTGGTTAGAAATCAATGGGGATGAATCCATTCACGTGGAAGATAATTCAACAATGTTATTTCCGTGAGCACAAAGTTGGGGAAGCCATCTACTTTGGACAAGAAAGTTAGTACAATCTGGATAAATATCACTATTAACCTTGGCACTATGAATAGGGAAACAAGTTTGTATTCTTCGACTACATTTCATTCTCCGCTCCCATTCTTGTAGTTTTCTAGGGTAGATGCAACGTAGGTTCTCATGCCTTTCCTAATTATGGCCCCCTTGAACTCTTTAGGGTCGGGCTTGAAAAATGTGATCAACTGATTTGTCCACTTATCATCGTTGGTTGAATGCAATGGAACGTAGATGTAAGTACACACTTCATGGTTGGATTTAAGATCAAGTATTTCACAGACTGTAGCAAGAGATTTTACCTGGGCACCACCCTCTCTCAATCTCTCTCTTCCATGTTCATCAATCTCCTCCATGTGTAACAGGCCCTCGTTGTAGCCTTGGCAACCATGAGAGTAGGTATAGGGAATTAGATAGTGTTTTGATTGTCCCAGGTATCCGACGAGAAAGAATTATTGCCATTTCTTCCACTGTCTTGAACACAATGCATCGACAATTATTCCCTTGACAAGGATCTACACAGACTTCCTCTATTGATTGTAAAGGGTTGCATTAGAGAAAGGTGGAGTTCGCCTTAGAAAAAAGGGAGTGGTACTTCATGAACTTTGCATCATATAACTAGGTGTCTTCTTTGAAAACATTAGGGCATGGCATGTCCATGGTTCTTTGCTATGAGTGGTTTGTCTTTCCACCCCTATAACTATGTTCTTCAATTTCTCATTTACTCGGCCCACCAGATCAAAAGTGAGACGAGACATTATCCAAATTTTCCCTCCTAAAATAACTCTCACAAAAGATGCTAAGTTGCCAATGCATGTGATTTATTTGTTTGGGAAATTAGTAGAACTTGTAAAAGCTTCATCCAACTATCCAAATGCGCCTAGAGGGCCCAATCAAAGTCTCACTCAGCAGCAAAGACCACGAAACTATTGATATACCTATTATCATTTTTATTTGTTCCTCTTTGATCGATCCCAAACTTGCTAATAAATAGAGGCACCGTCGAAGTCCCATTAACTAAATCCACCAAGAAGCTGACGCGATTTTCCACCGAAGAATTGATGCTGCTGTAGAGCACGTTGGGCATGCCTCCCTTTTGCTTGACTTTGAAAGCATATCAGTGGAGTTTGTAGACTATCTTGTTCTTGAAGGGCAACACAAACACCAGATTCAACCTCATGAAATTCAGATCAGTGTCATAGCTCAAACCAGAGAGAATAACGAGGACGTTGGGATTGGTGGTTTTGGATGCTCACTGCCATCAACAGAGTCTTCATCATGCAGTCGTGCACCATAAAACTCATGTTCACCGCCATAAACCCATGAAGAATTCATACAGACTCTCTTGAAACTCCGACATAAAAGACTCAAACGTAAAAATAGTGTGCACATATGTCAAGTGAATAGCAAAAAATTGATGTAAAAATCTGTGCACAGATGTCAGACAAACATAAATGAAAACCAAAAATATTAATATTAATACATAAACTATATAATTAAAATTAATACAAATGAAACATAAATTTTAAAAACTTAAATTTTATTAATAAAATACCCTTCAATATGCTATATTAATGTTTTTTGCCATGTCGAAGTGGGAGTTCCACCTCTCAACTACAAGAAACACTTGTCATGTGCTCGAGCCCTGCTGACTTAACTAACTAAGGCTACAATGCACATACATTGAAAATATATGTTAGTCATTTATGATTTATAACTGGGGTGGTTGAATGGTAAACAACTTTTCATTTTATTTTAATTTAACTCAACTTAATTTGTATTAATAAACTTAAAAAATAAATATTTTATAATAAAACTTAAAATTAAATATTTATAAAAATGAAAAGGTAAAGGCCAAAATATATATATTATTAATATTATGTTTGTGTGTTTGTTTTTTTTTAACTAACTCATAAGTGAATTCATAATAAATTATAAATGAATAATGTTTTTTCAATAAGAATGATTTTTATTAATGGTGAAACAAAAAAAATACATTATATTCAGATAAAAACATCATTCCAGTTTATCATAAGTCAGAAATATATATAAGTTTATAGCATGAAGATATAGATCAATAATTCTTATTCAATATAAGTACTGAATGCTGCCTTCCAGTGGAAAGCTCTACCAAGGAACTAGAGTGAAACATAGTCATATTTTAGTTTTGCAAGTGAACATAGTAAAACAAAAAAACAAAAATGTATAGTGGTAAAATAGGTGCAAAAAAAGCAATGTAAAGCCATAAACCAGGAAATTATTAACCACGCAGTAGCATGGATCCAACCTCCATGAAAGCGCTGCCTATCCCATGAGTGATATGCATGCTGCTAGGGAGATCTAGAATGCCCAGTTTAGACATATCATCTGCAATTGTATTGTGAGGGCCCGTGGAGCAAGTTTATCAACAGGAAATACTTAAAAGGTAGAAGTATGGAGTATTGGTACAGAAGGAAATCTTTGGGTATAAAAAGGCGGTCTGCTATCTCGCAAAGCTTCAGGAAAATCCAGCCTTTCTTCATGGAAAATTTACGCTGAAAGATTTTCTCGGGTTCAAGCATTCTCATTGGCTTTGATTCCATGGTAAACGGTTTGGTTTCCTCTATCCCTCTTTCTCTGGTTTCTTATCTCCACACAAAGGGCATTTTTACGTGGGATAAGCTGATAAAATCTTGGTCTTTCACTTCTCCTGTTTGGAAGGACGAAGTGGACTTACATCTACCTCCCTCCTTTCGTCCTCTTTGGAGCTATGTTCTTCAAGTATTAAACGGATTGGCGATTCGTCGCACAGGCTCTAAGGATGTTCTGGCTTGGGCTCTTCCCCGTTCTCCTTTACCAATTCGTGTAAAGGATCTATATACAACATTATCCTCTGGGTCATCAAATATCACTCAACTGATCTTTCCTCCCTCTTTATGGAAGGTCCCATGCCCGCTAAAAATGATCTTCTTCACGTGGCTGGTTTTCTGGAATAGGAATCTCACATGGGAGGTGCTTCAAAGAAAAGGGTGGCAGCGCCGGGCCGCTGCACCATGTGTTAGAATGCCGCTGAGGCAAATTTACATATGATATTCCAATGTCCCTCATCTCTTCATATCTGGTATGATCTTTCTTTGTCTTTTGGTTTTCCTTACCACATTTTTTCCTCTGTACAGGATGGTATCAAATGGTGGAGTGAACAAATCACATCTTGGCGTACCTTGTTTGTTCTGGTCAGCTGGTTCTTGTGGAAATGGAGGAACGAATATATCTTTCAGAATTCTAGGAGGCCTTTGAAATCCTTTTTGTTTCGCATTCTGGCCAATCATGACCTCTCGGGCTGAATCGGACCCGGGTCCTTTTACATGTGTCTTCCTTCCAGATGTTTTGATTATATGTTTATGTACATTGTGGAGGTTAAGTTTTTTCTCCAAAATCTCTCGAGTTTTGTTATGGATCTGTGTTATGTACAGATTTGTCTATCTGTTTGGCATAGAGCTGTCAGGCATCCCTTTATTTGGGTCATCAGGCTATTTTTGTGGCTCCTATGATTTTACACTATCTGGATCTTCCTATGTAACTCAGATCTTTATATTATCTTAATATAAAAAATTATGGTTTTTCTTCTGAAAAAAACTTTATGAGGTAAATTTAACCTCTCTTTAAGAAATGTAACAACCATATAAAAATAATATACATCTCTTATAATATACACAGAGATGTGAAGAATGCAACATAATGTCTGTCGAGCAATTCTGAGCCTCGTGTTATCAAAAAATTGTTACTATCAACACTCATATATAATGCGTATTACTTTTTGACAGATTTAATTAGCAGGTATTTGTTCTTTCTTTCAAAGCGGTCCGGAATTCAAGATTACAGATAAGCACAAGTCAGTATGAGGGACGTGGATTGATCATAAGAAAACAAATTAAGGAAAATGCAAACTGTAACATATTCCCTACAATACAGAATCATATCCTTTGGAGAAAATATTTTTCAATTGCAATCCGTGCTTACAATTAGTAGCGCAGAGAAAACTGGAAATTTTCGAAGGCAATTGGGCCACAGCTTGTGCTGATCTCCACAAAGGAAAATAAAAATATCTTGTTTTCAGAAAGAAACTTCTAACAAACAATAACAGGAGACTCTGCAAGCAGCACAGCCATTTGTGAATTTCATAGGGTTACAATATTCTTAGGGAGCAATACTCATTGTTCATGTTTCTCACCATACAAAGAATTGACCTCAACATTTTATTCTTCATCAGATCTATCACTCCCCTGTTTTTCAGACATTTTGGGAAGATCACCTGTTCTAAGTTTTTTCCTCAAATGCTGATGATTGATATTTGCAAGATCTGAACCGAACAGTGATTGTAGATCGAATTCAGAAATAATGTAAAATCCTTGGAGAGGACTTGCAGGTATCTTTCTCTTTACCGGAATCCTTTTGGGTTTGCGCGGTGCGGGAGGACAGGAGAGCACTGGAGGTATCTTCTGCTCCTCCGACTTGGGAGTCTGGCATGCTTCTTTTTCTTCCCCACTGTCTACCAAAGAATCCACGCATTTCGCTGAATCAGATTCACTAATGTTAGTTGTCGGATTCGAAGTAGTATCAGCAGCTGCCATGGCCGCGAAAGCAGGCAGATTCCCTGTTACAAGGAATGGATCAGCCTGTGGACATACAGAAACCCGAAGTGTAGATGGTCGATTAGCTGGAGCCATGATATCAATAACAGGAACTTCCTTCCCCTCTATTAACTGCAGCGGAAATCTAAAAAATCTCAGCACAGTAATCAAGTATTCAAGATCAGAGAGCGCATAAACATCTCTTACATCACTCCTTAACCAGCCAATTCTGAGGAGGAGGTCGAGCTGAGAGCAAATATTTCTTTCCGTAATAGTGTCCCCAGAAAGAATACGCAGGTTCAACGAGATGAAGTTATCACTGGCATTGGTAATGCCGTAGATTTAAAGATGGCATGGTAGACAGGTCACTGGAACCAGTCAAAGTCAAAATTTTTGAGAACTGTCATCAGGACCTCTAGTGATGGTGATGGAGGAGCAAGTTTTTCATCTAGTCAACAAACTTCTATGTCATCAGGACCTCGAGTTATGGTGATGGAGGAGCAATCTCTTCTTCCGGTCAACATAATTTTATGTAGCAGTCAAGATCACTTAGGCTGTCAAATATTGTTAAATTTAGTTATGATTTATATAAAATAGTGATGATGTAGGATTAAGTTTTTAGGATGTTTTCTAAACCATTAAATTGGGTAAATGGGGTAGAGTTAGTTTTTACGATTTTCAATAGGTGTTGGGTAAAGAGGTAATAATTTTGCTAGAATTTTTTGTTTTTTTTTTAAACTTTAAGATATTTAATTTGGAGAGTGTTTAAATGTGTTTTTTGATTGTGGGACAAATGAGTGTAATTAAAATTTTTTGGGTATCCAAAATCTTGAGGCTTCACACTTGTAATCTAGATTTACAAAAAATTCAATTATGTAATCATTCCTAAATGGCTTTTGATATTGGTAATCTACATTTCCAAAAAATCAACTACTTAATTGAGCCTAAATGGCTTGACAGTTGTAATCTACATTTCCAAAAAAATCAACTACATAATCATGCCTAGATTTGAATTATTTGTGGGGCGAAATTATGGCCACTCTAGACTACGACTTTTCAACACAATAGTAATTTGTTACGTGGGAAAGGTAGAGATGACCACCATAATGTAATTTGGATAGAGTTAGTGATTTCTTTTACCATGGTGAATGACTTTGAGAAAGGTTGAAGTGTCCATTATAATGTGCATTCAAATTAGTTAGAGTTAGTATTTTTTTTAACATGATAAGTTGTCATTATAACACCAAAGTAACACTAATAATATATCTATAAGTTATATATACTAATAATTTATGACTTGTTTAGAAATATTTTTGGCGAAATCACATAATTGATCATTTGTCGACGCGTTTCGAACCAACTAGTGTGGTTCATCGCAGGGACAAGTTGAGAAGATACAGATCCAGATCAGCGAGTTAAATACCTCTAGCAGAGACTCCAACGGCTAGAAAGACTAACGGCTACTTTCAGTTGAAAAGTAGCCGTTAGTCTTTCTAGCGTGGAGTCTCTGCCTTAGACTATTTAAACTCGCTGATCCTGGATCTGTATCTTCAACTTGTCCCTGACGAATGAACACACTAGTTGGTCGAACGTGTCGACAAATGATCAATTATGTGATTTCGCCAAAAATATTTCTAAACAAATTATGGATCACAGAAGTCTAAATTCTATGATAATTTATGACTTATTAAATATAGGGAAACTTAATAATTAAGGTTTAGATATCTTTACACCATGGGAAAATTGGTAGAAAAAATAAGATTTCGTTATGCCCACCGATCATTAATTATTTCTATAAAAATATAATTTATAATATAATATTAATAGTGATTTATAACTTAAAAAAATATCTAGATATCCATCCTAATAAGGTGCTACCCATTAAGTAAGTTCAAACTTCAAAGTAGATATTAACATCTAAATGGATAACGTACTTTTCTATTCAAACTAAAACTAACTCAGCTTAAATTTAACATAGCTTTTAAAACAATTATTTGAATTGAATTGAATTTAGTCAATTCATTTAACTTAATTATGATTTATGTCAAAAAGTGATGGCATTTCCAGTCTTCCTATCCTTAAATTTTCTGGTCAAAGTAGTCGGTATAGAATATAGTTTAAAAAGTTATAAATATGACGGTGAAGATATCTAAATAATCAATGCATTAAAAATTTAAATGGAATGCGATGGTCAATAGAATCGGTTTTGAATTGAATGGGACGGTCAAAAGAGTTAGTTTTGAATTGAATTTAAAAAATTCTAAATCTGATTGCAAAAATAGCCAATATCCAATAAATTAACAATTTTAATAAATAATAATGATCAGCTAGATTTTCGTAAAGTGTATTTTTATTATTTTAAAACATTAGGATGACTGGGTTTTATACGTTTGATTTTATGTTTGAATTGTTTGATGAGCACCTGCTCTCTGGATGAAAATGCATATTATTACGTATTTAGCTGTCAAATATGATTAAATAATAATAATAAACCAGCTTTAATAACGGTCATAATGTTTTTTACAATAATATTGTATTAGATAGGCTTTAAGGTATGAGAAAATATCTTTCATAAGATTATGAGATAAAATAATAATGTTGGAAGAAAGAATCTATTATTTTTTTGGGAATGTTTTGATTTTATAAATGGTATATATTTTTAATTTTTTTTTGATGAGATAAGTTTTTTTATTTTCAATATTTTTTTTAAGATGAATTTTAATTTTTATAGGTGGTTACCATCTTCAATTTCTCATGAGATTTGAACTAGTAATCTAGGTGGCTTCCATATTCAACTTTTCTTCATGACATTTGAACTAGTAATATGATGGAATCTAAACTTCACACAAATCAACTCATCTACACCTCATGAGTGAAATAAAATAATATCTTCTCCTCTAGAATATGAAAGAGTAGTTTTAAATATATTAAATGTTAAAACATATTTTCCAATATCCTTTTGTTAAATCTTGTTCTCACTATGCCTTTTTTTTTGGTCAAATAAGAGTGGAACGTTCTATTAACCGCAAGATAGATTACATAATATACAAGGCTTTACATGGTAAGGACCAGAACAATCTAACACAATTTTATGGAGTTAACTAGCTAAACCAAACACAGATGAATCAAAGTGCTCAATAGCAGGCTTACAGAAACCCATCAAAAAACATGAAATCTGACCGTCATAAACTATCAGAGAGATTACATTAAAGTGTCTAGCATTTGCATAAGAACCAGCCCTTGAAGAACTGATGCACCACTAGTAAATCGGGCAGACAGTTGCAAGTCCTTTAGATTTCTAAACAGACCCCCAAAGAAGAAAAAAATACCATGAAACAAAATTTCAGGTCTGAAAAGGTGGTTATCCTCCGTTTCCTTTTCCACCTGAAAACCAAAAGAAAAACGCAGGCCATTGAGATCCACGGTCAACGCTTGGCTAAGGTGCTTTTTGTTTAGCCAACGCACCCAAAACCTGTCTGATCCGGCCCCTGAAGATCTGACGCATCTCCAACATTTCAGAGCGGAAAGTTGCACGACCTTTAAAACTCCAAACAGACCTGAAAAAGAATAATGCCCAACAGTTTATAAAGTTGTGGGTCCGAAAAGGTGGTTATCCTTCACATACTTTTCCACCTGAAATCCATGCGATTGTGCAAGCAAGGGTGATCCATGGTCAACTCCCGATGAAGGTGCCTGCTGTTTATCTAACGCACCCGAAACTCATCCGATCCAGCCCTTTAAGATCTGACGCTTCTCCTTCATTTCAAAGAAAAAAGAAGCACATTCTTTAATTTCAAAATAGACCCGAAAAGGAATAGGGCCAATCCATCTATAGAGTTTCAGGTCCGAATCGGCGGTTATTCTTCATTTACTTTTCCACTCGAAATCCAAGTAATTGGTTAGTTTGTAGTTAAGGTGCCCACTGTATAACCAGAGCTTTTCTCCTATAGTGAGCTCTTTTTCGCGCCAAATATTTCTGTCTCTGCTTACGAAAGGCTTATTCTCCTGCTTTCTCTAGTTTCCTTTGGTCTTCCTTCATGTTCAGACTTGGTGGTGTGGAGTTCTTCCATGTCTTTATCCACTTGTCTTTGAAAACCTTCTCGCAGTTTTCCACAGGGTACTGAATCCCACTCATATCTTTTGTAACTGTCTTTGCATATGACTCCTTCATTCGCTAGACGATCATCGAGCTTATTTTCTTTTTTGCGCACATGAAAGAGTTTGGCTGGTCTCAAGGTTTGTAGGTGGGCATGTATGCACTGAAAAACCTACAAAAGCCACCACTGTGTGGAAACTTTTTTGGGTGCTTTTTCATTGTAGAGCTGCTTGGCCAATTTAATGACCAATTCTGAGTTAGCTTCAATAATGGCATTATGAGAATTTGCCTTTATCAGTATTTCCAGGCATTGTTCTAAGGCCATAAGCTCTTCCATGTTGTTTGTGGCTATGCCTAGATGACTATGAAAGATTTCCTTTATACCTCCTTGCTCATCTCTAATAGCCCCACCAAAACTAGCCATCTCTGGGTTACCTTTAGAGGCTCCATCTATGTTGATTTTCAAGAAACCCTGAGGTGGAGATTGCTAACAAACCTTACTAACATTTATCTGTCTAACATCCTTGTGTGTGATCTGGGGAACAAGTGACTGGAAACCCAATCGCAACATTATGCTATGCTCATGGGCCCGAGTTGGCTCCTTAGTAGGTACCCCTAACATGGCCCCAATAGTTTCTTTAATTTGTCTTAAAGTCTGTGTAATAATGTTCTGGGTTGATTCATATTTGCTTTTGAAAATCCTACTATTTCATTCTTTCCAGACATTCCAGATTAGGAATCCTGGAGCCAGAGTCTAGGCTCTGTTTATGAGCTCATTGCTAGAGAAGTTTCTTCTCCACCCACTCAGAGTGTTTGCAATGCTGAGGCCATCCCTGTCAGTTTGTCTAAAAATTGAGGCCACCCAGTCCCACAATGTAGAGGTGAAAGGGCAAAGGTTGAGTAGGTGTTCCATTGTCTCCTCCTGTGTACCACACAAATAGAATTTGGATGGACCAACTTTCTTTAGAAGATGCTCCCATGTGAGAATTTTTCTTTGTTGAACCGGCCATATGAATATCGTAATTTTCATCTAATGCGGGTTCTGCCAAAGGTTCTTCCAGGTCTCATTTGGGTGCTAATAAGCACATCCTATGTCTATCTACTTGGCTTCTTTGAGGTTAAAGCTACCTTCTGTGTTCCTTCCCCATCTAAGTTGATCAAGCAAATTGGACACCAGAATCCTCCTTTGTTCCAACTCCATAGCTAGAAAGTCTATCTGAGCTTTCAAAGGACTCTCTTCTTGATAGCCTAGATCCTTCCAGGTTCTCCATTTGTCATTGCTCCTTTCCTTATCTCAGAAATCCTTAACGAGATATAAACCTTTGTTTTTAGTGTCATTCTTGAGACCAGTTAGCTCTTCCCTAAATAGGTTTGGTTCTTGCTGCTAGTTATCCTCCTAGAATCTTGCCAAACTCCCATCCTAGGTCTCCCAGAAACTATGCTTTTGAATAATGCTTCTATTTTCCCAAGCATGATTCTAGATGTGGGAGCCCTTGATAACCCCAGACATTCGAATATGATCCTTTTCTAACCAATTTTGTGCATATTTTTGTTTCCAAACCTTTACCCAAGGGGATGTCGATTCCTTTAGCCATCTCCACAAGGGTTTTGCACTTGAGACTCTGTTGAGGTTTTTGGGGTCATGAAGCCCCAAACCACCATGGATTTTGGGTTTGCAGAGCTTATCCCAAGCTACCAAAGCCTACTTATTTTTCTCCTCTCCTCTTCCCCAAAGAAAATCTCTTTTTATGTTCCTGATCTTCTACATAACACCTTTTGGGGCAGGCAGCGCTGACATCATGAAGATAGGTATGGCGTGTAGGACAGATTTTGTAAGTACAAGGTACCCTACTAAATTTAGAGATCTACATGTCCACTTCCTTATTCTATCCTAAAGTTTGTTAACAACCGGCTCCCACACTTCCCTGCTCAGAGGTTTGTTAGTGAAGGGGATACCAAGATATTTAGAGGGTAACTGATCCCTTTGAAACCCTAGAATTCTGGCGAGGTTTCCTTGAATAGCAATTTCAGTGTTAAAAAAGAAAAATTTAGATTTGTCTAGGCTTACCTTTGTACCAGCAACCATGGAAAAATCATTCAAGATTTGTTTAAAAGCTTCGGCTTCCTTGCCCATGGGAATGCCCTGTAGCATAGTGTCATCCACAACTGTTGGTGAGTTGACACCTCACCATTATTGGTGAATTTTAAGTCCTGGATTCTTCCCTCAACATTTGCCATTTTTATCCCTCTTCCTAATCCTTCCATCATGAGCACAAAGAGGAAGGGGGAGAGTGGATCACCTTGTCTTAGTCCCCTAGAAGGTATGAAAGTGCTTGAGGGTGAATCATTAAGAAAGATTGAGAAACTGGTTGATGATACCAGGTCCCTGACCCATCTGATCCAATTGTAGTCGAAACCATAGACTTTCAACATTTCTTTGATATAAGACCAGCTTAGCTTATCATAAGATTTTGCTAGGTCAATCTGTATGACCATTCCAGCTTGTTTGTTGCTTTTCAAGGAGTGGACCATCTCATGTGCTTGTATGATATTGTTGAGAATCTGTCTTCCTTCTACGTAACCAGTTTGCTCCTAAAAAATGAGAGCTGGGAGGAGTGGCTTGATTCTATTAGCGATCAATTTGGAGCTGATCTTATACACAACAATGCATAGAGCTATGGGTCTGAGTTTGTCCGGTGTGGTGGCTTTTTCTTGCTTCGGAATTAGAGTAATGAAGGAGGCATTGATAACCTTCAGGACCGATTTGGATCTTCTTGAGTCTCCCACTACGTCTAGGATGTCTTATTTGACTGTTTCCTAGCAGGATTTGAAAAAATCTACATTAAAGCCATTCGGGCCAAGGGTTTTCCCATTTTGCATCTCATTGATAACTTCCCTGACCTCATCTTCTGATATTGGTCGACTGAGATTGTGATTGTCTCCCCTCATTATAAGCTTGGGGATGTACTTTGTGAATTTCTTAATAAACTGTGCCCTATCTATGATCGGCTCTGTTGCTATGCTAAGGAAGTGTTGCACTAGCGTAGACTCCATATCTTTGTGAGTAACCAGCTCTTTTCCTTGTAAATCTCTAAGTTTCAAGATTCTGTTAGGTGACCTATGAATTAGAGTTGATTTGTGAAAGAATTTTGTGTTTCTTTCCCCTTATTTGATCCATTGAACTCTTGATTTTTGTCTCTAGAAAATCTCCTCTTGCCTGCACCTATCATTCAATTCCTTCTAAAGAATAGTAGATTGTGAATTCCTCTGTTCTGTGAAGCCATTTGTGATCATAATCGGATTGATCCCTTGGATTTTCCATTCAAGTTCTTTTTTGGCCTTGAAAATGTTACCAAACTGCTTTTTATTCCACTCTTTGAGTTTGAATTTGATGTATTTGATTCTTTGTTTTAGCATGTACATTTTAGTGCCTTGACAGGGCGACTTTTCTTTCCACCATTTCTCAATGTTGCTAGTGAATTTAGGGTGAGAGAGCCAGACATTTAAAAATCTGAAAGGTTTGTTCCTTAGTGAGCCAATAGACATGGCTTCAAGCTAGAATGACCAATGGTCTTATCTTCCATATGGAAGGATAACAATTGACATGTTAGGGCCTGTGAGAAAAAGGTCTTCTAAGATTAAGAATCTATCCAGTTTGGAGGCAACTTGAGAAGTTCCCTCTCTCTTGTTGTTCCAGGTGAAGATGCAATTTATTGTTTCAACATCCACTAATCTCATGTTATCTATGAAGTTCTGAAAGGCTGTAGAGTCTCTTCCTAGTGTTCTAGTTCCAACTTTCTTCTTTGTAAGAGATTTGATCATATTCAAATCACCTGCCAGAATCCAAGGTAGATCGGGATGTCTTCCTCTTAGCTCCTCCAGGGAGGTGAGAAACCTGAGTTTGTCTTCTGGTATTTGAGGTCCGTAGACATTTGTCATCATGTAATGTTCCTTATCACCCACCGACTGTATAACCATCAAAAGATAGTTCTTGGATGCTTCTGCATCCACGATGCTAAGTTTTTGGGGTCTCCAAAGCGTTAGAATCCCACCCTTTGAGCTGTCTGCTTTAACTTCTAGATATTAAAATCTACTTAATGAATTACTGTGGACACCTTTGATTTTTTTCATCGAGCACTTGGTTTCCTAAATGAACACCATGTCCGATTTTTATTCTTTTATTCTACTGCTGAGGTTTCTTTGCTTCCTTTCACTTCTTAGACCTGCTATATTCCATGTTGTAAAATTCATTAAGATACGTTTGTAAAAGAGTAACTGGTGATATCATCATGAGTTTTCCACATTTTGTCAGCAGCTCATTCTATTTTTTTCTTCCTCTTTTCTTACCCTGGTTCTTAGAGGACTGTCCTTGTGTTTCTTCCATATTCTTCATCCCTTTATTTTCCTGGCTATCATGGTTTCTTTTGATTCCAGAATTCCTCATTTGTGAGCACCATAGGAAGAGCTGTTGAACCCTATTAAACTCTTCCTTTGGCAGGGAGTCAACTCCTTTGGTAATACCCTGTTCCAGAATTTTTTCTAGATCTAGGTTTTCCTTCTCGAGAATCTCCTGTAGTTCATGGTCCTCCATTCCTGCCTTACTTGGGATCATTTCATGATTCCTGTTGAGCTTGATGACTCTTGATATGTCATTTTGTGGCTGGTTGTCCTCTGCTATGTCCTCCATACTAGTGTCCCTGTCCTTCTCATCCATTTTTGTTTCTGATTCCTAGTTTTCCTCTTTATTTCCTGTATCTTCTTCTAGGATTTTGAAACTATTGTGGCTCCACTGTCCGTCCTCATTGATTTTCTTTGGATTCGGTTTTCCTCCTTTTCCTCTTTCTGCTACCTTGGTAAAACCCTCAGGATGTTTACTTGTGGTGGTATTTTTGCTGTTTTCCACCTTGTTTGTTTGGTAGTCCCTATAAAGATGTCAATGTTCATGGCATTTGCGACATCGAAATGGTACGTGCTCATAGTCTATCATTTGTTCCCATTCTTCATCATAAACTTCTAAAATGATCTTGTCTGGGAATGCTCCAGATAGGTCTATTTCCACACAGATTTGGGCAAAAGAAGTGTATTTGCCTCTCAATGTCACATCTGATGTCTTAATAAAATGACCTAGTTTATTACCAATAGATTTCAAGGACTCTGGCATCCAATAATCTAAAGGAAGGGAGTAAAGTCTTATCCATACCAGTGTTGAGGTGAACGTTTCTCGTTCTGGGACAAAATTGATCACCCACGGTCGCATGTAAAGGCCTGCAGCAGTGTCGAAGTATGGTCCTCCCTCGAACACTCTATCTTTATCTTCTAAGCTTGTAAACACCACCATAAAAAAGCCCTTGGATCCAAGGTCCAAGGTTATGTCCCCTTTGGGTTTCCATTGGTTTCTTATCCATGCATGTAAAGATTTCTCCGTCGGCCAGATCCCCATGAATTTGCATATGATCGCATGTTCTGTCATGTAATCTCTATGAAATTGAAGTGTTGGGTCACTCAAAACAACCCTAGGAGTGATGGTCGTTTTGGGTTTGCAGATCCCTGTGGCCCTTTGCGGTTCATCTTTTCGACTGCCCCCTTCTTTTCTTTTCTCCCTGCAATATTCCTCATGGTTGCTTCTCTGTTCATGATTTCTAATATTTCCTGTATTGGTATCCTCATTTATCGCCTCTGCTAGTTTCTTGACATTGTACAGATCCTTTTCCTTGCTTCTGCTCACAGTTATGTGACTGTAGGAGGGAGCCAAACTCTCTCCTCCATGATCCTCCATGGTTGACAACACCAAACCCTAGCTCAAAACCTAGTTCTTCTACCGTCTTTCATTCACCTCCTTAGCCACCCATGAAAATGCTACTCATTATCTCCTTCTCACTATGTTATTATGGCTAAAAATACTCTATTTTTATTAGATAATGTGCATATTCATTTTTTTGGTGACATTTTTTGTACTCCCCTTTGCTTTTATCCTTAGTACTTCCATAGGAAAAAAACTGTTATAAGCCCCAAAAATGTTAGACCGAGTCCCTAAAAAATCACAAAGTTCGAGAATACAACTGTCATGACTTGTAATTCTTATTTTGATGAGGTGTTGTGATGAGCCATTGATGACTTTTCAGTGTGATTTAATATTTTGAGATCAATACAATATAACACAATGACATCAAACCTTTTCTTCTAGCTTTCTTTTCTTGTCTCGTTCATGTTAATTCTTAACATGGTATCAAATCCATGGCCAATGAAGATATGAGAGGTTAGAGCTTGTTATTATTAGAGCAAGTTGTTCCATGGTAGTAATCCATGGAAGGTGAAGTGTAGAAAGAAATATATTCCAAGGCAACAAAGATTTGTGAGTAACAGTTAGATCATATCAGATTTGGGTAGGACGCTATATTATGTCATTGTTAAAATATCTTGTTTGTTGCTTGGGTTTCATTTTGGTTGTAGGGTCAGATTTGTGGCTACTTGCATAACAGAGCAAGAGGATGGAGATATGAGAGGCCCAATGGATATGGATTGTGTTAGGTCTCTATAATACTAGTGTATCCCCCTTATTTTTATTGTAGCCTCCATAGTATTATTATTATGCCCCATAGAAGCCCACTATTGCTATTGTTGTGTCCTTACATTATTATTGTTATGTAGGCTATGATTATATTGTGACCCCTTAGACTCCTATATATAAAACTGAGGTTTTGTCATTTGTATGATCCGATAATTGTTCATTTATGTAATGTAAATGAGGTTTCTCCCTTGAAGAGGATATTTTTTAAGTCGGTGATCTATCTATTTGTGAGCTGGTTGCATAACATTTGGTATCAAAGCTTTGGGTTCTAGGGTTTTGTTGCTTCAAACAAGCCATCGTGGAATTTTCACTATAACATTTTTTATACGAAGCTTCAAAAGCTGAAATTACAACCACGTGGAGCTGAAATCTTTGGAAAAGTTTTGTTGCAATTTTAGATCTTGGTTCACTATATTTCTAAGATATGGTCTGAAGAAGTTAGGGTTTTTTTTTTCGTAATTCAAAATTTAGTCTCAAACAAGTGGCCGAGGGAAAGTCATCATAACTTTAATTCCAGGCATCAGATTGGAATGTCATAAAAAGTGATGGAAAGATAATGGACTGTAGTTTCTTGTATATCAATTTTAGGGCCTAAGGATGAAACAATGACACATGGAATTACGTACAAGTTCTTTCTACTAAACCAGTCCATAATCAGGCCATTGTGGGAGATTTTACATAACATTACCTTGAAGAATCCAATTGTGGTTTGAATTGTGGCATTGGAAAGAAGACTCAGAAGGCTACCACAGGAAGGAATTTTAAGCCTTGGAGATCCAAAATTATAGAGTTACATTTGTTTAAAGATCGAGCTCCTAAAAGAAAGAAAAAGGTGTGCATTTGTTTTTTTAATTTCATATATTTTGTTTGAAAAATCAGTTTGAAGTGATTTAAGGGGCATAGTGAAGCATATATATCATTGTTTGATTCCAAAATGCCTCGAAACAAAAAAATGGACACACCCAGTGAGCAACCAGAAATATCTTATATGACACATGAAGAAGAGGAATAAATTCAACATGAATATCAAGTTCACGAAACCAATTGGAACAAATTTTGCTCTTACAAAAAGTAACGAAAAATGAATTGGAAGCCATGAGATAAAAAGGGACATGAGAGTTTTGAATGATGGCTTAAAAGAAGACATGGAAGCAATGATGAATGCAAATATAGAGGGGTTGAAGAAAGGCTTCCTAGTGGTGATAGGGTAACACATGAAAATCATGATGAGGACAAAAGGAATATGACTTATTATTTTAGAGATTCCAATGTGGGGTTTAAGAACTACCACATTCCAAAGATAGATATGAAGAATTTTTATGGCAAGGATCCGATAACATGGATACTAAAGATGGAGAAATATTTTTATCTACAAGATGTGCAACTCTCACAAAAGGTATGTATTGCAACTTTATATTTAAAGCCCAGTAAATTTGTATGGTATAGATGGCTTTGTTATTGTAAAACACTTGTCACCTGGTCAATGTTTATGGAGGAAATAATAGCACATTATGAAGATACAAAGAACAATACCTTCTTTATCCAATTGATAAATCTCAAACAAAAGGGTTCAATGGAGGAGCACATTGAAGACTTCCAAAAATTGAATATTAGGGTAATCGATATTCCAGAGGAGCATAGGATTTATGTATTCATAGGGAATTTAAAAGATAACATCCAACATGAGGTTCACCTTTGGGAACTTGATTCATTAGAGAAGACATTAAGGGTGACAAGAAAAATTGAAAGCACATTTATTGCAACAAGAAAGTATACCACTCCTAACTATAAATATGGAAGTGTTGCTGCTCCTAGTCTTCCATAACCTACAAGGTTGACACCACAACAATTGGAGGAAAGAAGAGAAAAAGGGCTTTGTTACAATTGTGATATAAAATACAGTAAAGGTCATAAGTGTGTTGAGAAGAAATTATTCTACATATATTGTGAAGAGGAGGAAGAAAAGGAACAAGAAACATCAAAATAGGAGGATATACATCGGTAGCCAAACCCAGAGAAAGAAGAAATGAATCCGACCATATCTTGTAATGCATTGACAGGAATTACCACTCCTCAAACTCTCAAGCTCGAAGGATATATCAAGAAGAAAAATGTAATAGTGTTGATTGATTCAAGTAGCACCCATAATTTTATTCATTGTAAGATAGCCAAGGAATTGAATTACTTCCTATATCCAACACCAGAGTGCCAAGTGATGGTTGCAAATGGAGGAACTATAAATTGCTCTGGAAAGTGCCATAATATTAATCTGACCATGGGGAAATATGTATTGAATAATGCTTTTTGTTCTAATAGGTGTTTTTGATGTTGTACTAGGAGTCCAATGGTTACAATCTTTGGGGATGATAGCTTTCAATTTTCAAGAAATTTTATTGAAATTATTTGGGGAAGGAAAGGAATTTGAATTAAGGGGCATCACAAGGAAACCAGGAAATATAATAAGCTCTAATAGTATGAAAACGCTTATGAAGAAATAACAATGGGGTATAATTGCACAATTATGCTCACTAGAGGTTCAAACATCAAAATAATCTATTTCTCCAGATATTCAAAAAGACTTGAACAACCATTCCAACGTGTTTGATACTCTAAAAGGCCTCCCACCTATTCGTGACCATGATCATGTTATTCATTTAATTCTAGGAAGTGTTACTCCAAACATCAGGCCTTATAAATATCCTTATGCCCAAAAGAGTGAAATTGAACGTATGGTTGTAGAAATGCTAGAGGCTAGTATAATTCAACCTAGTCAAAGTTCTTTCTCTACTCTAGTAGTATTGGTGCACAAGAAGTATGGATCCTAGTGTACGTGTCCAAATTAATGGGAGCTAAACAAGCTCACTATTAAAGATAAATTTCCCATTCCTGTCATTGATGAATCGTTGGATGAATTTCATGGATAAATTTACTTCACCACGTTGGATCTTCATTCAAGATATCATCAAATTAGAATGAAGACTCAAGACATTCAGAAAAAACATTAAATACTCATGAGGATCATTATGAGTTTTGTGTCATGACTTTTGGACTTACTAATGCACCTTCCACATTTCAAGGTTTGATGAATTCCATTTTCAAACCCACCCTTAGAAAATTTGTGTTTGTATTTTTTGACGATATAATAATCTACAACAATTCTTGGAAGGATCATGTTCAACATGTTGACAAGGTGCTCAAACTATTGGAGGAGAACAATTATATGCAATAACCTCCAAATGCTTTGTTTGTAGTACAGGAGGTGGAATATTTAGGTCATATTGTATCTCATGAGGGTGTTAAGTGTTGGGTGTGGAGCCTAATTATCTTCTTTATTTGGAGGTATCGCCACATTGGACCCCAGTTTCTAATGCAGTGGAAATTCTGCCCGTAAAATGTATGTTGTAAGGGGGGTCCACGGGGGGGGGGCAACTGCGATCTTTCGGAGCTCCCCCTTGGCAGGGGATCAGGGGTAGCCCCCCCGAAGCTAAAAATAGATGTAAAATTTCCTTGTAAAATGGCATGAAGAGACCTTTCCATGTTGGCCGTAAGGAGAGAAGAAAGGCTCAACAGGGTTGTAATTTTGTAGTTAATCTGGGCCGTTCATTAGGCAGAGGTTTGATGGTAGAAGTTATGTTTAATTTAGGTTTTTTTTTCCTTAGAAGGAAACCCCTCGCTATATATGAGGGAATTATATTGCATCTATGTAGATCTATATTCTAAGTGAGAAAGAGAGAGGAAATTATGTGAGAGCAAAGAGGGAATTGCAATATATCAGTTGTAGGTTGTATCTCTTCAGTTTGTTGGATAATATAAAAGGAAGGACTAGCTGTTTCTCCATGGATGTAGCCCAAATTGGGTGAACCATGTATATCTTTCTCTCTCTTGTTTTATGTGTTTAAATTTCTACAATATATTTTATGTGTTCCATTGCTCTGTAATATATAATTTCCCAACATTAAGGTAGGCCCTAACAAAATTAAAGCCATTAAGGAATGGAAAATACCCACAACCATAAAGCATATTCAAGGATCTCTTGGGTTGATAGGGTATTATCTCAAGTTTTTTAGGAATTATGGAAGAATAGTGACACCTATAACATTATTACTAAAGAGAGATGGATTTTCTTGGACTCCAGAAGCAACAAAGGCCTTTGAAAATCTTAAAGAGGCAATGTGCCAAGCAATGGTCTTAGCTATGCTAGACTTCACAAAAACTTTTATTATGTAATGCGTTGTCTCAGGAAATGGAATTGGTGTTGTTTAAATGAAATAAGGAAGACCCATTGCTTTTGAAAATCATCCAATAAAAGGAAAGAATTTACAAAAATCTAGTTATGAGAAGGAAATTTTGGAAATACTACATGCACTAAATCAATGATGAACTTACCTAATGGGAAGACACTTCAAGGTAAAAAAAAATCATGATAGTCTCAAATACATTTTGGAACAAAGATTATCTTTAGAAGAGCAACAAAAATGGGTGACAAATATGTTTGGTTATAACTTTGAAATCATATACAAAAAAGGGAAGCAAAATGTTGTTGTAGATGCACTCTGAAGAAAGGGTGAGGATGTGGAAGTATCGGTTTGTTCCATTTCTATTATCTAACTTGAGTGGATAACTGAAACAAGGGATGAATTGAAGAATGATGAATAGGTGTGGTCACTCATTCAAAAGTTGCAACAAGATCCTAGTACATCTGATACATTTTTCTAGAAAAATGATTCATTATGGTACAAAGACCGCTTATAGCTTTGTAAGAATTCCCAACTCAAACAAAACATTCTTTGAAATTGCACACCTCTCCCTTAGGAGGGCATTCAGGATTTTTAAAAACTTACCATAGGGTAAGAAAGATTTTTTTTGGGATGGCCTTAAATATGATATTAAGAAGTTTGTGGCAGACTGTTTGGTTTGCCAACAAAATAAAGTTGAGATAATTAAGACCTCAGGTCTGTTACAACATTTAGCCATTCCAAGTCAGTGTTGGGAGGAGGTCTAAATGGATTTTATCACATGTTTACCCAAGTATGAAGGAAAGAGTGTTATCATGGCGGTAGTTGATAGACTTACCAAGTATGCACACTTTTGTGCATTATCTCATCCTTTTAAAGCCAGTACAATTGCTACTGCATTTATGGAAAGAATTCAAAAGATTCATGGAAACCCAAAGATTATAGTAAGTGACAGAGATCCCATTTTCATTGGAAAATTTTGGCTGAAATTATTTTCTAGTCTTGGTACTCAATTATTTCATAACTCATCTTATCATCCTTAATCTGATGGGAAAACTGAGATAGTGAATAAATGTTCGGAAGGGTATATTCATTTCTTTCTATCTAATAAACAAACACAATGGGTCAAGTGATTACCTCTAGCTAAATGGTGGTATAACATTTCCTTCCATATTGTAGCAAAAATGACCCCATTTATGGCACTTTATGGACATCATCCACCATCCATCACATCATCTTTAAGAGAAAATTATAAGGTTCAAGCAGCGGAAGATCACATCGAGCATAAACAACAAATTCTCTAACTCTTAAAGGATAACCTCACTATGGCGCATAATTGAATGAAACAACAGGGAGATAAACATCACAGTGAAATAAGTTTTGATGTAGGTGACTGGGCATTTTTACGACTAAAACCATACAAACAAATGTCTCTCAAGCAAGCTAAGAAGGATAATAAATTATCACCAAAATATTATGGTCCTTGCAAGGTGTTACAAAAGATTGGTACTATGGCATACAAATTGGAGCTGCTTGCATCTTCCTGAGTACACCCAGTTTTCCATGTTTCATGCTTAAATAAGGTTATTAGTGACAAGCTTCCAGTTCAAACAGTGTTGCCAAAGCTTGACGAAGAAGGAAAAATCATATTTGAGCTTGAAGCAGTCATGGAAAGAAGAACTCGACATCTATGAAATCCATCAATTTCAAAGTATCTCATTAAGTTTTGTCATTTTTATGATCCAAGAATTGTTCAATTATGTAATGTAAAGGAGGTTTCCCCCTCGAAGAGGATATTTTTTAATTCGATGATCTATCTACTTGTGAGCTGGTTGCATAATAGATTGTTAGATAGGATGCACTTAGTTTTAGCGAGATTTTTGTATCTCCTCAGAGCTAGCAACAAGTGCCAATAATCTTTATCTCCCATGATAAGCTTTGACTGCAATGTTGTAAGAGCCCAAATGTGTAAAATAAAATGATCCTCTTTTCATGAATTTGTTTGTATATTCATTTATGAGAATCAATAATCAATGCATGAGATCGAACTCATCAAAACTAAGTAAGGATAATTTCATAGTCGTTGTAAGAGTGCTTAAGTCCATTTTATCTATGTATCGAAGGAGCAAATAGTGCAAATATAGCTAGATCATGGACGAATTTTACTTGGATTGTGAGGAAGCAACACAAATCTTGTTGGATCGTGGAAAATTTTTACATAATATTTTTCTATGTAGATTCCTCCCATCTTGGCCTGGAAGGGTTTCAAAGTGTTTTATTAGCGTTTAACTACTAGTGGGTTTCTAGGCACGAGAAAAATAATGACACATTTCATCAAGACATGATCAAAAGTCAAGGATTTGAGTGGTGGAACTTGTTCTTGTTGGGTATATGTTACATTATTTACATGATTATCCCCAAGTGATGTTGTGTTGCGTCAGGCGCAGTAGTGTTCTGGGCAACGCTTTAATTTTTTTTTATATGCAAACCCAAGAATGGTTGAGTGGACCTTAAGGATAGGGGGTGGGCCCAAGGATAGTGGGTGAACCCACCCATGGTTTTGTGTGTGGTTTTGGGCATAATGGTTTTTCCCATGATATTTTGTAGATCTGGCCAAGTGAACTACTATTATGCTCTAATCCATGATTAATGGAATATGGGTTTATGAATTATTTGAATTGTATATAATGTATTGTAACATTAAAAGGAATATAATGAAGAATCAATTTGGTTTTCCTAGTTTTTTTTTTTTTAGGAGAAAAATCTTTGTGTATATTTTTTGTTCTTGCCATTATATGTTTTCTTGTTTTTGTTTTTAAGAATTTGTTTGCAAGTAATTTTTGTACTGGTTTAAAACCTTCATTTAGTATCAAAGTAGTTTTGGCTTTAAGGGGACACCTTTGGAACCGGGGGGTTTTTCTTGAGCCTATGGTAGACCCTGTTATAGTGGGAGATTTGTAGGATTTATTTTTTTGTTGAAAGGAGATGGCGAGTAGCAGAAAGATTGAGAAATTCAATGGACAAAATTTTGAGTTGTGGAAGCTCAATATGGAGGATCTATTAGTGTATAAAAATTAGTGGATTGTGGTGGATCGGTATATTAAACCAATGGAAGTGTCAATAAAGGAATGGACCAAGTTGGATCAGAAGGAAAATAGAACAATATGATTGTGTGTCTCAAATTTGGTACTACTGAATGTTTCGGGAGAAGCTAAAACAAAGGATTTGTACAAATCAAATTCCCTAGTGAATAAACTATTCCTATGGAAAATTTTGTATAACCTGAGGATGAGGGACAAAGACTTGGTGACAAAGCATCTGAACACCTTCAATACTGTGGTAAGTCAATTATTCTTTGTTGATATTAAAATTTGAGATGAAGATACATGCATAAATTTCTTGTGTTCCCTACTAGACTCAGAGCATAGTATGGTTGTTTCCATAAGTAGCAATATAACTACCTTGAAATTTGATGAAATAGTCTCATCCTTGTTGTCGGAGGAGATGAGATGGAAAAATACGGAGAACCAAAATGGAGATGCGTTACCTGTAAGAGGATGGTCCCAGAATAGAAATAGAAATAAATCCTCAAGTGGGAGATATAAATATCTAGGAAAATATGTAAAGTTATGTTTGACAAGTGAAAAAAAGGGCACTATAAAAGGGACTGTAGATTGAAAAATCTTGAGAAATGAAAGGGATATGATGATGCTCTTTCTCAAGAGGTGAAAACCACCTCAAATGAAGGTGGGAATATGTACTTGTCTTCTTCTTCAAGTGCGAATGTATATCATGAGGCATATTTGATTGACTTAGGTGCATCCTTTCATATGACTCCCCACAGGAGTGGTTCTACGAATACGAGAAACATGATGGTGGTGATGTCTTTCGAAGTGACGATAGGAAGACTAGAATCATAGGATGAGGAAAAGTCAAGCTGAAGCTGATAGGTGGAAGGATTAAAACACTTCATGGTGTTTTACAATTCCGAGACTAGTAAGAAATCTAATTTTTATAAGCAAGATGGATGATGTAGGTGTAAAGACAATGTTTAAAAAAGATACCTGCAAGATGGTTCAAGGAGCATTGGTATCGATGAGGGGAGCTTGGATTTGAAATTTGTACAAGATTTTGGGTGGTACCATTATTAATGGGTGCAAGTCTCTATGGTTCCTAAAAGTAGAGTAGAAAAATCTTGTAGTCTCTAGTGAAAAGACTATGCCGTGACATCAAATATTGGGACATATTGGAGAGAAGTGCCTTCAAATACTACATGGTAATGCTATGGTAGAAGGTATGTCTAATTTCTCTTTGGATTTTGATTTTTGAGAACATTTTTTATATGGGAGGCATAATTGGGTGAGTTTTCTCTCCAGTGCTACGAGCAAAGAAGGACTATTAAAGCTTGTCCACAATGATGTGTTTGGACATGTGTTAGTTCCATTACTAAGTAAATTTGTGTACTATGTCTCATTTATAGATGACTTCTCGAGGAATACATGGATATATTTCCTTAGGAACAAATATAAAGTATTTGACAAGTTTAAAGAATTAAAGGCTATGGTGGAAAATCAGACAGAGAAGAAGATTAAGGTGTTGAGGAAAGATAATGGTGGAGAGGTTTGCAAGAAGGATTTCAAAGTGTTCTATAAGAAGTGTGGTATAGAATGACAAAATATATGTCCATATACACCTCAACAAAATGGAGCTGCCAAAAGGATGAACATGACACTAATGGAAAATGTGAGAAACATGCTCAGTGGTGCTGGATTAGGACAAAAGTTCTGGGCAGAGGTAGTGGATACTGCATTTTACTTGTTTAATAAATCACCTTCACTAGGGTTGGAGGACCAGAATCCACATGATGTATGAACTAGTAAGAAACCCTCTCTTTCACATCTCAAGGTATTTGGTTGTGATGCATATCTACATGTTCTAATGGAGAAAAAAATGAAGCTCGATCATAAATATGGAAGTTGCATCTTTATTGGGTATAAATGTTATAAGATTTGAAACCCAGAAATAAGGAAGTTTGTGCACAGTTGAGAAGTGGTATTCAGAGAAGTGAAGGATGTTATGAAATAGGAAATCCTATCAAAGGAAAAGGAATCAGAGAATATAGAGTTTGAATAGAAGGAGGAAGAATCAGACTTTAAAGGAGAATAATAATTAGAAGAGGAAGAACCACACACTCCATTTTTGAGGAGATCGTTTTGAGAAAAAAGGCAATAAAAGAGGTATAGCCCATATATTTTTAGTTCAAATTTTTCTTTATCTGATATTGATGATGATCATAGAATTTTTAGGGAGGCAATGGATTTAGAAGATGGAAAACTCTAGAAGAAGTTCATGGTAGAATAAATGATAGCTCGGGACAAGAATGAGGCATGGGATTTGGTGGAACTACCAACTGGAAGAAAACCCATTGGAAACAATTGGGTGCTTAAGAAGAAGACAAATGTTGAAGGCAAAGTGGAGATGTAAAAAGACCGATTAGTAGCGAGAGGCTATTCCTAGGTGAAAAGAATTTATTATGGTGATATTTTCTCTCATGTTGCCAAGTTAGCATCTATTATATTACTTTCATCTATTGTTGTTGCTTTTGATTTTGAGGTAGAATAGATGGATGTTAAGACACCATTCCTACATGGGGATATGGAAGAAGAGATCTACATGAAGCAACCAAAAGGCTTTGTAGTGAAGGGTAAGAAAAATTTGGTATGCAGGTTAAATAATTCCTTGTATGGGTTAAAGAAATCACCAAGGATGTGGTATGATAAATTTAATACATATATGAAGGGAATTGTATTCACAAGAAAAAAAGCGGATCACTTTGTTTATTTTAAATTTATTGGTGATCATGTTATCTATTTGGTCTTATATGTGGATGATATAATGCTCATTGTAAATAACAGAGAAATTATCCAAGATATGAAGACCTATTGTGCTCTAAATTCAACATGAAGGATATTGGTGCTACAAAATATATTTTGGGCATGGAAATTAAAAGAAATCGTTTAAAGAGGAAGCTCTAGTTAAACCAGAGGAAGTATGTCATGAAAATATTACAGAGGTTTAATATGCAGAATAGTAAACCGATGAAGGTTCCTATTCATGTAGGTGTAAAGTTATTTGCATAACAATGTCCCAATACATATGAAGAGGAATAGGACATGTCCCATGTTCCATATGCGAGTGTAGTTGATAGTTTGATGTATGCAATGAACTGTACCAGACCAAACATTGCGCATGTAGTGGGAGTATTGAGTAGGTTTATGTCAAAATCAAGGAAGGAACATTGGAAATTAGTAAAGTGGGTTTTCACATATATGCATGGCATTAGTGATTATGGTTTGTGCTACTATGGAAGACCAGGATTGGATAGAGTGTTGGACATACATGGCTATGTTGATGTCGATTGGGTTGGAGATATGGATCAAAGAAGATCTACAAGTGGGTATGTGTTTAACTTATTTGGAGGAGAAATGAGTTGGATGAACAAGAGACAGATTGTAGTGGCACTTTCAACTATAGAGATTTAATATATGGTATCCACTCATGCAAGCAAGGAAGCAATGTGGTTAGAGAGGTTGTGTTTAGGTATGGGTTTGGTACAATGAGCTATAAGGATAAATTGTGACAACTAAAGTGTAATTTTCTTGGTAAAGAACCTTGCTTATCATCTAAAGACATTGAAAATTGATGTTTAGTACCACTTTGTGAGGGATATGGTTGAAGAAAAAAGTTGTTATTGGTAAAGGTGGACACTTTGAAGAATGTTGTATATGCATTGACAAAATGTGTAAGCACTCTGAAGTTTTCTTGGTGTACATAAACAATGGGTGTTGTGGCCTGGATCGATGACTGTATACTCCGACGACCCCCTGTGTGCACAAAAAATAACAAGTGGGAGAATGTGGGGTATGTGTTATATTCTTTACATGAATGGCTACAAGTGTTGTTACATTACATCCGGGGGGGGGGGGGGGGGTCATAGGTAGGGAAAAATGCCCCCTTTTAGGGGGGTTTGCGGAGTGGTGGTAGCCCCCTTGCACGAGGTTTAGGGAAGTGCCTTAGTTGTTTTTACTATGCGCACCCAAGGATGGTTAGGTGGACCCAAGGATGAGGGGAAGACCTAAGGATGGTGGGAGAACCCACCCATGGTTTTAAGCATGATTTTGAGCATGATGGCTTTTCCCATGGTATTTTGTAGATTTGGTCAATGGAACTATGACTATGTTATAATATATGGTTAGTGGATTAGGGGTTTATGAATTCTTCAACATGTATATAATGTATTGTAACATTGAAAGGAATCTAATGAAAATTGATCTGGTTTTCTCAATTTTGGGTTCAAGGAGAAAAATCTCTATGTATTTTTTTTGTTCTTGCATTGTATATTTTTTCTATTTTTAATAATTTGTTTGCAGGTAATTTCTATCTAGGGTTAAAATATTTAGTTCATGGCACTCGTGCAAGACAATTTTTAGAATTATTGTCCTCATTCTAAATAAATTTGCAGGCCATTCTTCTACAAAGTTGGCATGATTTTCCTTGTAATAACACGCCTCGCTAAAGCTATAACCATTGTCCAATTCAGGAAGATCTAGAAATTCATCCATTTGGGATATGCCTCCTCCTCTTATTCCCTTCTATACTCCTTCATGCAATGTTGTAGGTACTTTTGTTGGACCATTTCTCAAGGTTTTTTTTATTTTTATTTGATGCAGAACCTCTCTCTATAATGGATGAAGAGTCCACCCGACGACATTCAGTTGTAGTAACCACAACTAAAGAACTTCTCGTGGCATGAGAACAAGACCACAATGCAAGGGTGCTACTGGTGTTTCCCTCTATGTCCCCAAACATGTCATGTTTAGAAGAACACTTTAAGATAGCATAACACATCATAACAATATTCTCTTCACCTCATCAAAGGTCGAGTTTGGTGTAGTCTAAAAGCCTCGAATGTTGGGAGGTGTGATCTAATCAGGAAATGCTTCTATTTGTAGAATCATATTGATTTCTTCATTTTCTTCATGAATACGAAGAGTAGAAAGTCCAATAAAATATCATACTTAGAGTTCTAATTTGATTTAATATTTTTATTGAGATGATACTTAATTTGTGTTAAGAAATAATCCATTGCTCATAATAGAAATAACTTGTGCAACAACTAGGAACCAAACCTAGGCGCTATCTCTTAGAGTTCATTATACATGGAGATTATAAATTTGATTCTAGCAAGAGGTTTTGCAACTACTATTGTTGTGGTTGTCTTTATCATTTATCAATGCCAAGACTTTCAAGCCAAAAGACCGTGTAAATAATTTTTTAAGTGAGAAACATGCTAACTCTTCGGAATATATTACTTAAAGTTAATTCCAAGGAATGGTTCTAATCATATTTTCTCTATTCAAATATTTTCCTTATATAATAGAGCAATTGATTCTCCCCCCCAAGAAACAATTATTGCCAAAGAGAATCTGCTGAGAAAAGTAGTTTTTATAGAATTGAGGCTTCTGTGATCCATCATAGTTATAAGAAGAGCTTCAGCGTAAATCACATAAAAAAGATCTTTGTCGACGCGTTTCGAACCAACCAGTGTGGTTCATCGTCAGGACAAATTGAAGAAACAGATCAAGCTTAGCATGTTAAATAGACTGAGCAGAGATCCCAATGACTAATTTAACGACTCATTTTGACTAAAGGACCCAGACAAAATTAATTTAATATTGTTAATATTATAATATATTATTAATAAATTAAATCCGATAAAAATTATAGAAAATAAATTCATGTTTAGTTTAAAAATTAATTAATTAATTAATTTAAATTAATAATCCATTATATATAATTTATTTCTATTATTATTCTTATTATTTTATTAATTTATAATCATTTTAAAAAAATAAGTTAAATTAGGTACAAAGTATATAAAATAAATTCACGGTTAGTTTTTAAAAAATTAATTTACTAATTTATTAATATATATTATTAATATAAATAAATTAATAGTAACAATAATAATATAATTAAATCATTTATATATTTATTTAAATTCATATATAAATTAAATTATTTAAAGGAAATAAGTTATATTGGGTTAAAAAAAAAAAATAATAATAATAATAAACATGGTTAGTTAAAAAAAAAAAAAAAAAAAAAAAAAATTATTTAACTTAAATTAATAATATTTATATATATATGATTGATTTAAATAATGTATACAAATTAGTAATATAATTTATACATTTATTTCAATATATTAATTTATTTTTAAATGGAAGACAGTTATGGAAAAAAAAGATAAATTAGGGTAAAACAAAAAATAAATAATTCAAGGATATCTATCATTAATCTATCTATATATATATATATATATATATAGTATATTATATATATATATATATATATATATATATATAATTATATATATATTATATATTATAAAATAAAATAGTACCAGGTTGTTTAAGATACAAGTGTAAAACGACCCTAATGGTTATATCTATTATTATTATAAAATAAATAACTAAAGGAAATGAATAAATCATAAATAAATAAATATTACTAATGATAATAACAAAAATAAATTAAACCAATAGATAAATAAATAAATATTAATAAGGATAAAAATAAAAATAAAAAATACATAAATAAATAAATACTACTAAAAATGGATGACTAAATGAATATGCTATATCTACCTATATGTATATATATATTTATATATATTAGTTAAGATTATAATCACTAATATCTAATAGGAAAAAATTAACGAGAAAGAGCGCCCTAAAATAAAAAGAAGGAAGAGGACCGGAAAAAGTCCACTAGAAAACCAAACAGCAAGAAGGCAAAAGAAAAAGAAAAGGAAAAAGGAAGACGCAGGGGGGAACAATGAAAGCGCAAAAGGGAAAACGGGGGGACAACAACACCTAGGTTAACAGGGCAGGGATCCAACATCTACTAATCTTCCAGCCGTCATCTCTGTTGAGATTGTTAGGCCTTCTTTCAATTTCAATAGCTTCCCTGAATTTACGATGATGGAACTGAGCAACCTTGGCAACAACCTTGGCCTCCTCAATACAAACCTGATGCTTGGTCTTCTCTACATGCTCTGCTAAAGATGAAGACTTGGTTCGCCCATGTCTTAGGTCAGCTGCATGCTCGCTGATCCTCTGATGGATGGAGCGCCCCATTTCCCCGATATAGGGGGTCCCACAGGAACAGGGGATCAAATAAACACCCTTCATGTCCTTAGGGTTAATAGGATCTTTCACCGACCGGAGGGAATTGCGAATGGTGTTGAGGGGCCTAAAGGTAGAGGGAATATCAAACCTCCTAAGGATCTGAGTAGTTTTGTCTGTAGTTCCTTGAACATAGGGAAGATGGACACCTTGTCGGCTCCTTTGGATCTTTCTTAATAAACGCATTCTTAGAGGCTTTATGGAAGGCCCTCTGACCAAGGCATTTTCTATACCCATTCTCAACAAAGACATCCAGGAGATGGGATCTCTCCTTATCAAAGCTCTCATTATCTGAGATCCTTAGGGCACGAGTAGCGAAGGTGTTAAGAACACCCATCTTTTGAGCATGGAAATGATGGGAATCAGCATGAAGATACTGCTCAGTATGCATTTTCTTCCGGAACACAGAGTGGGAGAGAGAGCCGTCCTTGTTCTTAGAAATAAGAATATCCAGGAAAGGGAGGCAGCCATTGACCTCTTTTTCCATGGTGAATTTAATGGCAAAGGACTGACCGTTGAGGTGATTGAAGAAGCGATCCAGCTCCTCTTGGCCATGAGACCAGATGACATCAGTGTCATCTACATACCTCTTCCATAGCTTGGGAAGTAGACGAGCCGAGGCTATAGCTTTGGCCTCGAAATCTTCCATAAAAAGATTTGAAACAATAGGGGAAAGGGGGGAACCCATGGCTACACCACAGGTCTGCTCAAAGAACTCACCCTTGAAACAGAAGAACATGGAAGTGAGACAAATCTCCACTAGATGAGTGGTATCGGGATCGGTTAGGCGATAGATCACTTCCAAGGCCTCCTTTATAGGAATGCAAGTATACAGGGAGACCACATCAAAGCTTACCAGAATGTCCTCAGGGTTAAGCCTAATATCTTTGAGCTCCGTGATGAAGGACGCAGAGTCCTTCACGAAGGACTCAGTTCGGCCAACCAGGGGCTTAAGCTTAAGGGCAATGAACTTAGCAAGAAGGTAGGTCAGACCACCAATGGTGTTGACGATGGGCCTCAGAGGGGCCCCTTCCTTGTGAATCTTAGGTAACCCATATATCCTGGGAGCAATGGGACTGCTCTCAATGAGCTTGTGGCACATGGAACTCACCGAGCTACTAGACTTGATGGCGAGAGCCACTGTCCTAGAAATCTTCTTCAGAGGGTTCTTGGGCAGCTTTTTATAACTCCCACTATTTTTAAGATGATCTAACATCTTCTTACGGTAATCCTCCTTGTTAAGGATGACCGTAGCCCCTCCTTTTTCGGCCTTCAGCACAACAATCTTATCGTTCTGATTTAAGGATTTAAGGGCATAGAATTCCTCATTGCTGAGGTTCTTCCGAGGGGGCTTAGCTTTTCTAAGGACAACAACACAATCCTGCCTAATAGTGTCCTTTATATTATCCGGAAGATCCCTAATCGCGTACTTCACATCGCAAATAATGTCCTCCACCGGGATTTTTCTAGGGGCAAGGGCAAAGTTTAGACCCTTGCTTAAAAGACTAAAAACAACAGGGGAGAAAGAGAAGCTCAAAAGGTTCACAACTTTATTATTACGGGAGGAAGGAAAGAAAACATCATTGTTGAGGTTATTACTATGGCTAATAGATTCTTTGCCCTTATGGCCTATAATATTATTATTGTTAGTACAAACATTGCTATCATGCTCATTACTATTATCAACACAAATATTATCCGCCATATTATTATTCCCTTTATGTATAATAGACAACTTACCATTACTAATATTATTATTATCGTTCCTAATATATATATTGTTATTGTTATTATTGTCCTTATTATTAATGTTATTATAATATTTTCTTATTATTATAATTTTATTTTCCGCATTACTATTATAAATATTTATACACTATTATTATAATTACTATTATTATCACAACAAAAAATATTGTTATTACCTTTATGCTTAACCTTATCTATGATACTATTAATATTATTATAATTATCGCACTCCTTATTACTATTGTATAATTTATTATTATCTTTCTTATTACTATGGTTATAAAAACTATTATTATTAATAGTAATAATATCATTACTCTTATCATTATACCTATCCATAACATTATTATCCACCAACTATTATTAATAATATTACTAATACAATCACACCCATTATTATTATAAAAATTCAGATCGTTGTTAAAAACCGAACCATACTTACTTATATCACTGCTATTACCACTATAAAGAGCGCTTGGACCAGTGGCATCGAAACTGCACGACCACGGGCTGCCACCGCATGACTCGATGACAGCCAGCCCCTCGCATCCGGTGCATGCCTTCGACGTAGAGACCGAACCTCCAAACCCGCCAGCGGTATCTCCGTTCACCGGTGGCACCGTACCTCCAACTGGTTCAGCACCATCATCGTCCTGGTCGACCGAGCAACTCCGCTGATCACAATTATGCGAGGGCGAGACCGATACTACTCTACGGCCAGCCACTCCCACCAGATCCCCCGAAGGTAGGATCGAGACACCACTATAGCTCAGGAATAGCGTTGGGGTGGCTAACCGGAGATAGAATCTTCTCTCCGATTAGCCACCCCAGCATTGTTCCTGAGCTATAGTGGTGTCTCGATCCTACCTTCGCGGGATCTGGTGGGAGTGGCTGGCCGTAGAGCAGTATCGGTCTCGCCCTCGCATAATTGTGATCAGCGGAGTTGCTCGGTCGACTAGGAAGATGATGGTGCTGAACCAGTTGGAGGTACGGTGCCATCGGTGAATAGAGATACCGCTGGCGGGTTTGGAGGTTCGGTCTCTACGTCGAAGGCATGCACCGGATGCGAGGGGCTGGCTGTCACCGAGTCATGCGGTGGCTGCCCGTGGTCGTGCAGTTTCGATGCTGCTGGTCCAAGCGCTCTTTATAGCGGTAATAGCAGTGATATAAGTAAGTATGGTTCGGTTTTTAACAACGATCTGAATCTTTATAATAATAATGGGTGTGATTGTATTAGTAATATTATTAATAATAGTATGGTGGATAATAATATTATGGATAGGTATAATGATAAGAGTAATCAGATTATTACTATTAATAATAATAAACATAGTAATAAGAAAGATAATAATAAATTATACAATAGTAATAAGGAGTGCGATAATTATAATAATATTAATAATATCATAGATAAGGTTAAGCATAAAGGTAATAACAATATTTTTTGTTGTGATAATAATAGTAATTATAATAATAAGGTTAATAATAATAATTATTAATAATAATAGTTTATGTAACAATAATAACTATAATAATAGTTTATATAATGTAATTATAATAATAAGGTTAATCATAATATTAGTTTTAATAATATAGTTTATCTACCCATAATAACTATAATCATAGTTTATATATTAGTATGGAAGTAATAATTATAATATAATAATATTATAATAACATTAATAATAAGGACAATAATAACAATAATAGTATATATATTATAAACGATAATAATAATATTAGTAATGGTAAGTTGTCTATTATACATCAAGGGAATAATAATATGGCGGATAATATTTGTGTTGATAATAGTAATGAGTATGATAGCAATGTTTGTACTAACAATAATAATATTATAGGCCATGAGGGCAAAGAATCTATTAGCCATAGTAATAGCCTCAACAATGATGTCTTCTTTCCTTCCTCCCGTAATAATAAAGTTGTGAACCTTTTGAGCTTCTCTTTCTCCCCTGCTGTTTTTAGTCTTTTAAGCAAGGGTCTAAACTTTGCCCTTGCCCCTAGAAAAATCCCGGTGGAGGACATTATTTGCGATGTGGAGTACGGGATTAGGGATCTTCTGGATAATATAAAGGACACTATTAGGCAGGATTGTGTTTTCGTCCTTAGAAAAGCTAAGCCCCCTCGGAAGAACCTCAGCAATGAGGAATTCTCTGCCCTTAAATCCTTAAATCAGAATGATAAGATTGTTGTGCTGAAGGCTGACAAAGGAGGGGCTACGGTCATCCTTAACAAGGAGGATTACCGTAAGAAGATGTTAGATCATCTTAACAATAGTGGGAGTTATAAAAAGCTGCCCAAGAACCCTCTGAAGAAGATGTCTAGGACAGTGGCTCTCGCTATCAAATCTAGTAGCTCGGTGAGTTCCATGTGCCACAAGCTCATTGAGAGCAGTCCCATTGCTCCCAGGATATATGGGTTACCTAAGATTCACAAGGAAGGAGCCCCTCTGAGGCCCATCATCAACACCACTGGTGGTCCGACCCACCTTCTTGCTAAGTTCCTTGCCCTTAAGCTTAAGCCCCTAGTTGGCCGCACTGAGTCCTTCGTGAAGGACTCTGCGTCCTTCATCACGGAGCTCAAAGATATTAGGCTTAACCCTGAGGACATTCTGGTAAGCTTTGATGTGGTCTCCCTGTATACTTGCATTCCTATAAAGGAGGCCTTGGAAGTGATCTATCGCCTAACCGATCCCGATACCGCTCATCTAGTGGAGATTTGTCTCACTTCCATGTTCTTCTGTTTCGAGGGTGAGTTCTTTGAGCAGACCTGTGGTGTTGCCATGGCTTCCCCCCTTTCCCCTATTGTTGCAAATCTTTTTATGGAAGATTTCGAGGCCAAAGCTCTAGCCTCGGCTCGTCTCCTTCCCAAGCTATGGAAGAGGCATGTAGATGACACTAATGTCATATGGTCCCATGGCCAAGAGGAGCTAGATCGCTTCTTCAATCACCTCAATGGTCAGTCCTTTGCCATTAAATTCACCATGGAAAAAGAGGTCAATGGCTGCCTCCCTTTCCTGGATATTCTTATTTCTAAGAACAAGGACGACTCTCTCTCCCACTTTGTGTTCCAGAAGAAAATGCATACTGAGCAGTATCTTCATGCTGATTCCCATCATTTCCCTGCTCAGAAGATGGGTGTTCTTAACACCCTCGCTACTCGTGCCCTAAGGATCTTAGATAATGAGAGCTTTGATAAGGAGAGATCCCATCTCCTGGATGTCTTTGTTGAGAATGGGTATAGCAAACACCTTGGTCAGAGGGCCTTCCATAAAGCCTCTAAGAATGTGTTTATTAAGAAAGATCCAAAGGAGCGCCGACAAGGTGTCCATCTTCCCTATGTTCAAGGAACCACAGACAAAATTGCTCGGATCCTTAGGAGGTTTGATATTCCCTCTACCTTTAGGCCCCTCAACACCATTCGCAATTCCCTCCAGTCAGTGAAAGATCCTGTTAACCCTAAGGACATGAAGGGTGATTATTTGATCCCCTGTTCCTGTGGGACCCCCTATATCGGGGAAACGGGGCGCTCCATCCATCAGAGGATCAGCGAGCATGCAACTGACCTAAGACATGGGCGAACCAAGTCTTTAGCTTTAACAGAGCATGTAGAGAAGACCAAGCATTAGGTTTGTATTGAGGAGGCAAAGGTTGTTGCCAAGGTTGCTCAGCTCCATCATCGTAAATTCAGGAAAGCTATTGAAATTGAAAGAAGGCCTAACAATCTCAACAGAGATGACGGCTGGAAGATTAGTAGATGCTGGATCCCTGCCCTGTCGACCTAGGTGTTGTTGTCCCCCCATTTTACCTTTTGCGCTTTCTTTGTTCCCCCGTGCATCTTCCTTTTTCCTTTTCTTTTCCTTTTGCCTTCTTGCTCTTTGGTTTTCTAGTGGAGTTTTTCCGGTCCTCTTCCTTCTTTTTATTTTAGGGTGCTATTTCTCGTTAATTTTTTCCTATTAGATATTAGTGATTATAATCTTAACTAATATATATATATATATATATATATATATATATATATTAGTTATAAATGATATATATATTATATATTAATATAATATATATATTATATATATATCTATATCTATTTTAATTATTAATTTTTAAAACTATCCTTGAATTTATTTTTATTTATTTATTTTTTTGTTTACCTAATTTTCTTTTTTTCATAAACTTCTTTCCATAAATAAATTAATAATATTGAATAAAATGTATAAATTATGATTATTATTACTAATTTGTATATATTATTTAAATTATATATATATATATATATATATATATATATATATATATATATATATATATATAAATTAATTATTAATTTAAATAAATATATATTTTTTTAAACTAACCATGTTTATTATTTATTTATTTTTTTATAACCAATTTAACTTATTTCCTTTAAATAATTTAATTTATATATGAATTTAAATAAATATATAAATGATTTAATTATATTATTATTGTTACTATTAATTTATTTATATTAATAATATATATTAATAAATTAGTAAATTAATTTTTTAAAAACTAACCGTGAATTTATTTTATACTTATTAAATTATTTATTATAATAATAATAATAATAAAATGAATTATATATAATGGATTATTAATTTAAATAAATAAATTAATTATTTTTTAAACTAACCATGAATTTATTTTATATATTTTTTACTGGATTTAATTTTATCCATAAAATGAACTATAAATTATTAATAATATTATTATAATATTAACAATATCAAATTAATTTTGACCTGGGTCATTTAGTCAAAATTAGTCGTTAAAGTAGCCGTTGGGATCTCTGCTCAGACTATTTAACATGCTAGGCTGGATCTATTTCTTCAACTTGTCCTGACGATGAACCACACTGGTTGGTTCGAAACGCGTCGATAAAGGTCTTTTGATATGTGATTTACGCCAAAATTCTTCTTATAACTATGATGAATCACAAAAGCCTCAATTCTACAAGAAAATGATTTTATTCGGAACTTATCATAAAACTTAAGTTTTTTAGGTTTAGTGGGTGTTTTCCTAAGTTTATGATAACACGTTTTATTCAAAGGCAAACATAAGTGCTAGTTTTTATTTTTTTAGAAGGGTCCTCATTTATTTAGCTTTATTACTAAAACTAAATAAAAGGGGGGTTGTTGCTGGCCACAAAAATTGGTGATTCACTAGGAAGAACCAGTTATCTCTGATTATCTTTTGAATTTTCTAAACTTCCAAAAAAGAAAAGTTTTCTGGAAAATCAAACTTTATTATAGAAATATAAAGTGTATCATGCTTTCAGTTGTTAATGGTAGTTTGTTTCTCCTGTGTTAACTCTGATTATTTACTTCCCAAAGCTAGTCATTGTATTTACATTAGCCACTACTTGGTTTATAAATATAAAAACAAAGGCTTCTCTGTAGATCAATTTTAAGTATGCTCATTTGTCGTAGGTAGAGCCTTTGCTGCCAGTAGGTGTTCATAGCCTCGACAGGGTTACCTGCTATTACACAGTATTTTTTCACTGCCTTCACTCCCAGTCCTTCTACTATGTCATGTGTCCAAGTAAAGCATGCTCATACTAAAAAAATGCTCTCTTATGCTGCCAATTGACCCACTTTTCCAAATTTATCTGCCTCATCGTGAGAATGGACTTAATACACGCGACGAACGGTGGTCGTAAACAGTCCAGCCACTCTTCCAGTGCAGAAGTACGTCGATTTCCCGACGAACCGATTTCATGCTCTAGCGCGAGGTTGTTTGCTATCTTTAGTGACGATCTGACTAGCTACATTGCTCACTAGTGATGTCAACGCTAAAGCTTAGTTATAGACCCGCGATGTCGAGCATCTCTTCGTGAAAAAGACTAGTATAAAGTTGAATCTCCTCTGGAGTACAAGTGACTCTGACATGGATGTGTTCGACAATCTGAGGTTTAACAGAGATGTTGATCAGTTGAGTTTACGTAATGTTCCTCATATTCCCTTTAGAAGGCACTTGATGAATCTAGATAGGCATCTGAAGGGGTTGGGAGGGGAGACAAGAAGAAAACCGCTCAAGACAAGTAAGCATTTCCCGATGGGTAGGGAGAAATGAGGAACGATGGTGGTGATCAAACCAAGGGGGTTCCTTGAAAGACATGGTCTCAATAATCACATCATCAGTAGGAAAAATTTCCTGTAAAGGGTCTGAAGAAGCGCCATCTCTGAGCCAAGGGGAGTGAACGATGGGAAGTGGGACTACACTCTTTATTTAGTCATTGCTGATACCAGCATCGGCATGGTCCTAGTTCAAGATGATGATGATGGTACTGAGAATGTCATTTATTATCGATGATGATGGAACTAGAGATTCTAGGTTCGATCCCCAGTGGAGTCCCCAACTTGTGATGCAGGAAAGTATTCCCTCTGCGGACAGAGGCAACCCCTCTAGCCCTAGAGTGGGTCTAGTCACAACAAGGACAGATCAACAATAGATTTCCTTAAACAGTCAAAGTTGGAGGCCTACCTCAACCAATGGTCGATGGAGTTTCGTTGCATTGCTCCATCTTTCACTTCCTTCTCCCCAATGAGTGATCAACTTGAAACAATGCAAAGGAAATACAACAAAGCACATAATCGGAAAACAATAATGATCTATTTACTCACAAAGTCAAGAAGTCATGAGCTATCAAGTAAATTACATACAAGACATAGGAAAACATCATTGATTGTATTAATAATGAAATAAAAGCAAGCTTACAACCAAGTCTTGACGTCGCAAGCCTTCTCAGAGGATCCAGCCAGCATGTTCCTCAAGCATTCACTCTTTGAAGATGGATCTCCCAACATACAAAGTCTCTCTCTCACTCATAAGTTCTTACACAAAGTTAAGGGCACTTCACAACCTTCCACAAGCTATCAACACTCTCACACTAGTCACACCCACACCAATTATCTATCAAACCCAAAAGCACTAACAACACTACTCAATCCAATAATTTCCCAACTAGCTGACCATAGCAAAGGTGAGTGTTTAAATAGGAGAAGGAGTCTCCATGAAAGGTGGAAGAGAGAGCTTATCCCCAAGGAAGGTAGCACAATTGATGAAACTGCCATACCAAAGAAGGAAGGGCGACACAACCTGTACCAACAACTAGGTTTGGAGTAATCTAGAAGGCCGACTGTTGGAATGAATTTACCCAATCTGGATCATCGCGGGTCTATAACTAAGCTTTAGCACTAACATCGCTAGTGAGCAATGTAGCTAGTCAGATCGTCGCTAAAGATAGAAAACAACCTTGCGCTAGAGCATGAAATCCATCCGTCATGGGAAACAAATGTACTTCCACACTGGAAGCATGACTGGACTGTTTATGACCACCATTCGTTGCGTGTATTAAGTCCATTCTCGTAATGAGGCAGATAACTTTGGAAAATTGGGTCAATTGGCAGCATAAGAGAGCATTTGTTTAGTATGAGCATGCTTTACTTGGACACATGACACAGTAGAAGGACTGGGAGTGAAGGCAATGACAAATTACTGTGTAACAGATGCCCACTAAAGTATGAAGCCCAAGAGAGTGGGAGGGTGAAATGCTTTACGAAACTGACTGAGCTGGAACACCATCTGGAAGAAACTATAGGCACAAGTACAACTGATATCTCTGATAGTGAAATACATGTAGTCTAGGCATGGGAGCAACCATCCAAAGACATAGGAACTAGGTCTGTGATATGGACGCAGCCATCCAGCTAATAAGACCATGATAATGATAAAGGTATGGTCGCAGCCATCCATGAAGACTCAGGTATGGTCGCAGCCATCCATCAATGAGTCATGCAATCACAAACCAACCCATGCAGCCCGAACATGTGTAATCTATGTTCGGGGGCTTGAACCCAACCGACCATGGTACAAATTCTAGCATGCGAATAAAGGTACTGAAGTCGAGCATGATAGAAAGTCGCTTGATTACCGGCCAATGATGAAAACCGTTAACAAGCGCGAGAGAAACCACCAATGATGCCAATCGTTCTCAAGGTACTGTTCAGTACAATCCATGAAGTGTGGAGAATGAGTTGAATTCAAACACTCGCGAAATCACCCAATCGATAACCAATGATGAAAATTGATTGTCAGGCGTGAAGAACTTGCCATTAATGCATGCAAGCTCTAAGGTACCAAAGGGGATCTCTAGATCAATCTCTTGGATAATGAGCTGATTTCGACAGGAGACGATCTGTCACGGGAGGGCCATAATGTTTCCCCCATCAATGACACGAGATAAGGAACAAGTGATAGATGGCGAAACAGAGTATCAGAGGAGAAGGCAAGGGTGTAAACTGCAGAAGGATTATACTCTTGAACATGTCGATGACATGACTCTGGAGGGTGGCAGCACTCAGGTACCAAGGGATCAGAAGCTTGATGGAGACAGAATGGATCAGATGGAATGAGGCTAAACGACAACTCAAACCCGTAGAAGGCCAAATGATGATGTATGGATATCCCACCCTGACAAGAAGCAAAAGTGTCGATGTTCAAGGGTGACTAGCTGCCATGGATGATAAATGAGGATTTCCAAATTTTCCCCCACCATTGTTGGCGAGTACCCCAATTATTTCTGAAAACAAGCTTGAAGGGGATAACATATGCTTGTAATACAAGTTCGACCTACGGTTGAATCCAACCTAGTAATAGTTTAATGAGCCCTAGGGAGGAGAAGCTCGAGTCCCATCATGGTGACGAGTCTGATGCCGTTAGGGTTTAACGAGTCCGACATAGGTAAAACTCAGAGTCTTTTTCATGTTTAGGGGGTTTGAAAAAGACATGGAAAAGAAAACTCCAGGGTGATCCTTTTTCATAGATTTATGTCTCTTAAGCTCGAAAAAGTATAAAACGATACTCGAAAGAACTGCTTGACCATTATGATCAAGGAGTACTTTTCATGATTAGTGACTTCGACCTAAAAAAGTAAAAAAGTGATTGAAACCATGTCATTTCATAACCAATTAACGAGCCCAAAAATGACAAAAGCTCGGAAATCTTTTCACGTTTATATGGTCAGAAAAGATCTTAAGGTAGACTGCCTCTTATTTCATTTAACGAGTTGAAGGAACAACTCGGCTATCTTTTCGTCTTTTGAGTCAGAAAAGAGCGTTAAAGATGACTTTACAGATCAAGTGCATACGAAGTACGACATAACTCCACTACTTGTAGTTCTACACAAAAAATGTCAAACGTAAAACCCATTCGACATAAATGATTAATATACGCAGAAATATAGTTAAAAACCCAAAAACTCCAATTAACCATGCAAAAAATGGAAAAAAATCCACATTCTAAAGTAAAATTTGTAATATTTCAAAAAATTACTATAAAAAGGGTGGGGTAATTCATTTATTTTTACCATTTGCACTGTTCAGTTTACCATGGAGCATTTGGAGCACCAACCTGAGCAAAGTTCCCAAGCTGATTCCAACCTCATTTGTCCACGGTTCATCCTGAAACCTTTGCCAAGTAAGTAGATTTTGCCTTGCGCTTCATTTTAGTAGCCTTTTTATGTAATTTAGCGTTAGGTAAGCATATTTAGATGGATTTTTGAATTGGATTCCACCACTCGGTCATCGCGGAAAAGCCACTTGGGTCTGCGATGACCGAGTGTGATTTACACGTAACGCTTCCGGATCGTTGTGAGAAACTGATGTATTCTCACGATGATCGCGAGAAAAAAGAACTGTGAATTGAGCGCCATCGCAACTGTTTTAAAAATAGTTTTGATGACGACGCAAAATTAGGTTTTTTGCGTAAATTATGAATTTTAAATTTACAAACAAAGTTGTAATTCATTTTTTCTTGTCATGCAAGGCATCATGGCATTTGTTTGGCAAGAATGAACTCATGATGTCAACGATGAGGAAGCCTTTGCTGATGTTGGGTGCTGAAATGCTTTACGTGCATGCGGGTTGCTAAAATTCTTCATTACTCCTCACCTTCAGGCCCAACCTGATTCGTTAGAGCTGATAATCCATGCTTGGAACCCAACAAACAGAAAATTCATTATCCGAGGCAGAGACATTGAGTTTAATGCTATGGACGTATATTTCCTGACTGGATTGTCTCGTCACGGTGAGAGGCCAATTCTAGAGGGCCAGCGACCTGGGGGCGAATCTCTAGAGATGCTAATGGCACAAGTGTGCCCACGAGCATGCAAATCAAAGAGCGAGAAGGTGGAAATTCCAACAGTGGAAGACTTGGTTCTTCGTGCAGTTCTATTTATGGTGACGAGGGCAGCGAGCTCCTAAGCCCAACATGAGGCAACAAAGACCCAACTCCCATTGGCCCTTGAATGCCTCAATTCGACCATGTTCAACTGGGCGAAGACAGTGACGGCTAACATGAAGAGACAACTTACCAATTATCATCATGGGGAGATGAAACAGTTCAGCTATGGGTCCATCTTGATTCCACTCATGTTGGAGCGCGTGTCGTCACTACAGTTATAGGATATGGACTTGGACGCACCCAGACCATGGGAGACCAAGATCACACAGTGGGCTCATGTTATGCCATGAGGAGGTGGCGCACGACCAATGTCATGGGAACACTATTCCGTGAGTGGCTAGATCGCCAGGCGATCTTCATCAAGGACTAGCCATATGCTGGTATGGACTTTCGCAGAGACCCCGACATGCAGCTGCCCCCTGGCGAGCAGTGGGATGATGGCGGTAAAGCACTTGATCACACTATTTTTGTATTTTATCTTTTATGATGTTTTTTAGATTTTTTCATGCATATTTCCTAATGATGTAGTCTATGGTATTTGCAGATGTGGGACCAGCGAGGCCTGTAGGACTGGCTCCAGAGGTGCGGAGGGATCCACAAGGCATTAGAGAGCTAGCCTTAGCTCCTCCAACTAGCGATTTAGTGGAGACAGTGGCCCAAAATATTGAGGGCCTGACGGCAAGGATCCCTGATTACATGGGGATTGAGGAGGTCCCCAGAGAGTTCCAAATACATACAGTAGGGGTGATGCCCAGTTTGCACCAACTATTGAGGCAGGTTGCATGAGCGGTGGTGTGCTATAGGGAGCATAACCCACCACAGTAGACACCTAGGTTTTATTTCCTGCTGATTTTATGAGAGAGATGTGTCTCAGATGTATGGAAAACACAGACTCTATTGGACATATACACTTATTTTTTTGAGCACCTCGGTGCGCCACACGATATATATATATATATATATATATATATATATATATATATATATATATATATATATATATATATATATATATATATATATATATATATATATATATTCTATTCCTATGGTTCATTATTGTGTTTTGCATTGCTTTTATATGCTGTTTTGATTACATGTTACGCAAATGTCTATCTAATACATGGTTTTCCAATGCATCAGTTAATGTGTTTAATTGTCTTGGAATGTGTTGATATGTAATGAAATCAAAATTCCTTTCTAACAATTTAACACGTAAATACAACCTTAAAATCTGATGATCTCTGATGGAATAATGCCCATTAAGCTAGTGGACAACAAGTTGAGAATCCAGATTCACAACCAATGAACGAATGCCAAGGTTAATAGCCTCAGTCAGTAATTCGATCACAGCACTATATTCAATGACATTGTTCGTGGTACAACCCAAACAAACACCTTGAAGGTCTACTAACTCACCGTGAGGATCATAGATAACCCATGCTGGAAAAGATAGGTTGCGTGTACTACGACAGGCACCATTAGCTAAACCAATGTAAGGTGTACCAGACATCTACACAAGAAGCAAAAAGACACAATAAATGGCAATTATGCCTACACACCAAGCCAAACATGAAAACACACACACAACACACCTGCTAAAAACACACATATGTACAAATCAGAATGTATGGGGTTCATGCGTAATATTTTTTTAGATAAAGCCCATTTCGGGGCTTATCTAGAGGGTTCCCTTCATAATCAATCAGCTCATAGGCCCCTTTTTGTAAAACTCGCTTTACAATATAAGGCCCGTGCCACATAGTCTTGAATTTTCCTACCCCCAGCCTATCATTCGCTTGATCATAAATGTTAGGGTCCCACCCTAACCCCCTTATCTATGTAATGGGACCACATCATAGTTAAGAGTCAATAAAGCCCATATTAATAATTATAAGTGGTTAATCCGCAATTAATAAAGGAACCACAGTTAGTTGCAAATGGGCCGACGGTATTAGTAATAAGCGGTATTGACCCGTGGTATTACTTGTAGGAGTCATATATAAAGGATAGTAACTCCCTGCGAGGAGCATCGTGTCTTATTTTTGTAATCAAGCTCTGCTCTATTGGAGGTTGCCCCCTCGAAGAGGCAAGTGAACATTACTCTCTGAATTAATAAAGTCATCGCTATTCTGTGTTTTGGATATCTTTTCTTCGCATATTCTGTGTTCTCGGTCTCTTTTCTTCGCATATTATGTATTTGGGTATCATTTGCAGGTTAAGAAGCATAACAAGTGGTATCAGAGCTCTTTCCAGGGCCGGTGGGATCTCCATTTAGTAGCAAATTTTTTTTTTGGCTTGAGACGTGTTCCGGCGTCTTTAAACCACAGGATCTGTCATTGAGCGCATAAATCTGCGGATTTGGGGAGGCATGCACGCAGGAAATACAAGAGGTGGTCACATCTGT
>APFE030624537.1:11900-61981 GCA_000404065.3 Pinus taeda
AAAATCTAGAAAAGGTCATGATTATTTATATGTTATTGTGGACAGGTTCAACAAAATGTGTATTTTAATACCTTGTAACAAGCAGATTATAGCTGAACAAACAACGAAGTTGTTCTTTTAGCATGTATGGGTTCATTTTGGGTTACCCACTTCCATTATATCTAATCAAGATTCTCGATTTGTTGGGAAGTTTTGGTCAAGTCTATGGGAGTTAATGGACACCAGATTGAAGAAGAACACATCATTTCATCCACAAATAGATGGTCAAATAGAGGTGGTCAATAGGACAGTGATCCAGTTGCTCAAAGGCTATTGCAGCAAGCATCCCATGCTTTGGGATGAACATTTGTGTTATGTGCAACATGCTTACAACCGTGCTAAACACTCTTCTACACAAAGATCTCCTTTTGAGACTTGTTTTGGTTTTATACCAAGGTCTCCCTTGGATTTCATCTTTAGTAAAGACATAGCAGTTGATGGATAGAGTGATGTGGACAAAGCAACCAAGTTTATTGAACAAATCCAAGAAATTCACTAGGCAGTGCAGGAACAGCTGGAAAGAAGCCAAGCCAAGTACAAGGCAAGGCATGATAAGCAACGAATTGAACATAGCTTCCAAGTTGGTGATCAAGTCTGGTTGTACATCAGCAAAGACAGAATGCAAGGTGAAGGTAAGAATATGAAGCCAATAAGGTATGGGCCTTTCAAGATACTTGAGAAAATTGGTGAGAATGCTTTTTGCCTTGATTTGCCAGCTTACATGCACATATATTCAGTAGTTAATGCAGAGAACTTGAGACTGTTTGAACCTTGATTGATTGAAGATCCCGAAGAGCAAAGTCAGTTGCCTTCTATTGATGATTTGTTGCCTGAATATCTCAATGAGTTGCAGGAAGATATAGTTATGGACAGGAAGGTGAAAACTACGCACAAAGGGGATGTTGAGTACCTAAGAATCAGACTCAAGGGTTCAAAACCAAGCAGTGCAAGATGGATAGAGATTGGACAAGTGAGGAAGTTGTATCCTCACTTGATTGATGCTTAGAAACCAACTTTTGGTGGTCCAAAAGCCTTTTCAGTGGGAAGGCATGATCCAAATGGATCCTAAAAACCTCTAAGTCTTCACATAGTTAAAAACTATAGCATAAAGAAAACCTTTCAAAAAGGTGGATTACACTATCGGGAGTGAAAAACGTGAAGAAAACAATGAAATAAGGCCTGTCGGAGGCTTAAAATAACTTTGCACAAGAGTCGTCAGATCTGGTCGATTAACGGTCTAGATCCGATCGGCATATCGTAATCAGTGAAGGCAGGCGGAGCTTATCGGAGGCGACCATATAAATGTTGCGATAGTGATCAGTGGGGTCAACGAGGACCGTCAATCAAGCGCGCAGATCAATGGCCCAGGTTAACCTGCCATATCGCATCGACAGATTACAACAGAGCGCTTACAACGGCCCGAGGCGATATGCGATTGCGACAAGTCGCATCGCAATATCGCATTGGAGCAACACAAAGGAGAGGGGCCGATGCATGCGACTGCGATAGCCAGACCCGACGGGATTATAAATAAAATCATATATATTTTGAGTTTCGAAAAACAGGGTTTTCCTTTGTATTTCGCATTTTCGTTAAATAAACGAAATACAAAGAACAAGGCGCTGATGTGATGAAAACGAACCCGACAAGATTATGGGTGATAGTTGATAATATTTCAAGTCTGGTAAAAGGGTTTTTTCAATGTAAATCATATTTTCGTTAAATAAACGAAAAATAAAAGAAATGCAAATAAAGCGATGAAACCAGACCCGAAAGAGATTATACATGCAGGTGTATATGTATTGAGATCCGAAACAAGCGAGATTTCGGGCGGGCCGTAAACAATAAGTGGTTTTGGTCGAACTCCGCCCGAGCCCATACACTGGTTGCCACGTGGCTAGGCGCCGGAGAGAGAAAACCACCCTTTTTGGGCTGTTAACTCCCGTACACATGAGCCGCCCGAAATGAACCTTAGCCTTTGGATCAAGATCTCTCAGACCAATGGTGGAGATGCGATAAGCGAGATAAAAGCAGACCTGATAGGAGTATAGAGCGGAATTTATAATATTTAAAATTCGATAAACGACAGATTGGCGGATTTTCACAATTTTACGTGTATTTCTCTGTGTAAACAGAGAACGACCATTTTTGGGATTTCAAAGGCATTGATGGTCCATTCCGTTACAGAACAGGTGGCCACCATCCCTGAAGGCATTTAGCAATGATTGCTAATGCTCAGAGGGGGATTCGAGTGGACGGAGGCCGAAAGCCAGAGAGCCCGAGAAGGGGAATGAGCAGACAACACCAATTGGCTTTAAAGCCATAGAAGACAAAAGACAGAGACAAGTAGTACTGAGACAGAGAGCAAACAGAGACAGAGTCAGTAAGGAGAGTCAGTGTTCTCAGAAAGACTTGGGGGATCCGAGTAAAGCCTTCTTGTTTTGTATCTGTTGTGTTGAGACTCAATTTGAGCTCACACTTTGTAAAACTCTGCTCTTGAAGACATAATAGAGAGGTCACCACTGAAGGCTGGACCAGGAGATGTAGCCCATGAGTTTTGGGTGAGCTCCATATTAAACTTGTTGTGTTTATGTGTGTTTGTCTACTATGTTTCTTTAACTGCTTCATTGCCTATATTATTCGCAATCTTATCGATCTGTTGCACTAAGTAATGTAGGAAAATCCATGCACACGAGTCTGTAATAACTTAATAATTGTCTAAGATCTCATTATTAGATCACTTTGGCAGTGCAACAATCATTTACTAGGAGAAAAAATGTCTTTGATTAGCATCTTCTTCCATGCTCAATCACTATCAAAGGATTGGGAGGCTTCATAACAACTTATTGAATTCATGTGTACTAATTACAACTTCCAAACAATTGACATACATTAATTTCAATGCCCTCTTCGATTGCATTGAGGCTCCATCTAATTTGAGCATAACCTTCTCTCCTTCAATATTATTTGCTTCATAATTTGGTGACTCCATTGAACTCATACTCTTATGACCTTCTATGGTGGCTGCTATTTCACTAGTTTTCCCTTTTTTTGCATGTTGATGTAATCATTCATGGTCATGGCCATTTTATGTTTGACATGTCATGGAGCATTGAATGGAAATGGATGGATTGGATGGGTCATATTTCACAAATCAAGGGCCTTAAATGGCCACACGTTTATCTAGTATTTAATGTAAATTCTATGTGACTTATCTATCTACAACCTATGTGTCATGGTTGGGGATTACAATTTGTAAGGTAGAAGTAAGAAGACATCACCAACAAAGCCACCCACTAGAGTGGCATCGACAACAATAACACACATGTGATTACTAGCAAGAGAGGAATCCCCATCTCAAACAAATAAAAGCATCAAAATTTTGAAGCCTCACTCTATCTATTTATGGGTTTAGATTTATGCATGGTATAGATTTGAGGGGCAACAAGCCAAGGTCAATGACAAATAAAAGAATTGCAATTTTGGAGACAAAGCCGATGTGAAGGCCTTCACTTACTTGCAAACCACCACCAAGGTTCAAGGTTTGATTCTCATCCTAACAATGTACAATTAGCCATTTTTATCTTTAAATAATTAATTTGCTAACACAAAAGCTCTTTAGTGTTCATTTGAATTGGTGGTTTTCTACCATTAATTGAATTGTAATAATAACACATGAAAATATCATGATACATATTCACAATCTATTTCCTTGTGCCCAAAAATCATTATTTAATTGTTCTTCAAAACACCATTAAAAACACTAATTAAGATGGACTTAACGGGAAAAAGGGAAAAAAAATAAAAATAAAAATCTCAACTCACTCATCCTTACCCTTTTCGACGAATCATTTTCATTTAAAAACACAAATCGCAACTTTTCTTCCGCGAAAAAAATCCACTTTGAACAATGCAACCATCAAACAAAGCCCGACTCGTTCAGTGATTGTGGCAACCAATATTGTCGAGCTTTGAGCCACACTCTTGCCTCATCCTTCATGCTACATAGCTCCTCATTTTCGTCCCTTTTGTTGCAGGGATGACGTTTATTCACTTGATATGCAAACGCCTGAGGATCCACCAACTCCCACTATCCCATCACTTGTCAACAGCGATTTCCATCGTTCCTCACCCTCGTCCATTTAATGAAAATCCCTGCATCAGATTCGCTAATTTCTGCAACCAAACAGCAGTCCCATCCACAACTACACCAGACCTGGGTGTTGTCACAGAATTTCTGATCAACAAATGCGGTTTAACATACGAAGAGATCACAAAGGCCTTTAGACATAATAATACCAAGTACTGTCTCCGTGCAAAGTCGACTCAGAATTTAGAAGAAATTTTGGAGTTACTAAATGGCTGCGGTTTGACCACCCCTACCCAGATTCGAAAGGTGGTTCTTTCCAACCCTTTCTTTCTCTTTGCTAAATCCGAAGGAAACATAAAGTCTAAACTCAGCCTCCTCCGGACTTTCATGAAGGAAGAGGATCTATATAAAGTACTTATCCGCTGGGCACGGGTATTTACTTACCAAGAGAATAAATTTAAATCTGCAATTTCAGTTTTTCAAAGATTGGGCGTTCAAGATCGGGCGCTATCAGAATTAGTGGCCCTTTACCCTCCTTTGCTCGGGTCTCCAGAGGAAAGAATTATGGAGTCAGTGAAACTGGCCGAGCATCTGGGGCTCAAGAATGGATCTAAGATGTTTGCAGTTGCTATGCGTGCGTTTTTGTGTTTTCCAAAAGAAACCATAGATATGAGACTTCAGTGTTTGAGCAGTTCTGGGTTCTCAGAGAAACAAATTTTGCAATTATCGCCATGGATTGTGGGCCGTACAGAGAAAAAATTGAAGCACCATATAGATTTTCTGGTCAATTATGTTGGACTCTCTTTGGATGATTTTGTTAAGAGTCCAATGCTGTTTTCATACAGCTTGGAGAAGAGGATAATTCCTCGGTACAGAGTACTGGAGGAATTAAAGTCCATGCAGGGTTTGAAAACAGAGACGAGTTTCCGAATTATTGTTGCGATGTCAGAGAAACGTTTCTTGGAGAAATTTGTTAATTCCAACCACGAATCGTCCTCGATTCTGCGAGATATTTACCATGGTGGGAAAGCTGGCAAGTGGATGATTGACAAGGATTCATACAAGTGCGTTTCTCAGTAACCGTAGATTTACCAACATTGTGACACTAAGCCAGAAGCTTCAATGTGACTTTTACTGTGCTCTATTTATCTTTTTAAAGTTCTTTTCTTCGGCTAGAGAACAGGAAACTCCACTTTTTAACGGTTAGATGGCTTACTTAGCACAAGAAGACACCGAAAAAGGATGCTTGCAATCTGAAAATTATACCGCTTTCAGTGCACAGTTTCGAGAAGCAGATTTTAAATGGGAGCAATTAAACAGCATTGCTTCATTATTTTCAATTCAAGGTACAGCTGACCTTCCTTCCTGACTTGCATTGCATTTAAACGTGTAGTTAGACATCTAGTATCTACACAGGGAAGGTAAATAACTAACACTGATCGTTAGCAACAGCAGACCTTTTGTTGTCTATTGTGAACTCTTGCATTTATGTAGGAAACTTGCTATTTCACTTCAGAGATCAAGCTGCCTCTAAATCATAGTTGTCTTATCTTTGCAAAAATACCAGAGTTCATCGACTCTTAACATTGAAGAATATTGTTGATCCTTTGTTCTTGAAATATTTATGGATTTTATTCACGGTGTTAAATGAGTGGTCCAGTTGTGGTCGACAATTGGTGCTTCACCTTTTTGATGTTCTCGTTGACTATCCTTATCAATATATGTATTTTAGATAGGAAACAGAGTACTTAGTCCATACTAGTGCTTTTGGGTGATTTCTTATCAGCTTTGTACACGTTGCCTTCCTCTGTAAATGGGCAAAATGAAATTTAAATTTCTTATTAGCAAGACTCAAACCCAAATAAAGTAATTTACATGATTGTAATCTTTTAATGCTTGTTTCTGTATCATTGTTCTGATTTTAATGCGTCATGGGTTTGCAAGGGGTCATTTTGTGCAGGCCTTCAGTGTGAAATTTTCAATCTATTGCAACAACTGGAAATTAATTTTCTAATTGAATATTATTATGTGCAGTTTATTTGCTACGATAAACAACAAATAAAATCACAACTGCAATTTTCACCAAAATTAAGAAATACGTTGTGGAAATAAATTTGGAACTGAGAAAAATAGAGCGCACACAAAATAAAATTGACAGCGTTATTTTTTGGCAAATGTCCCCAGAAAAACCCAATGTGGGAAAACTGGTGCAGCAGATGAGGGTTTTGTTATTAATATGTAGCAGCATAATCTAAGTACAATATCTAGATGCCAATCTAGAGATCCTCTCTTGAGAATCATTGGCAAAATTACTGAGGGAATTTCCCCTCCCCTCCATAAGCAATTCGGCCTCAACCTGGCCTCAGAAACTAGTCCCAAATACCCTCGTGCATGCCTTTGCGCAAATGTTGCATAGTCCCTCACACGCACTTTCCGGATTTGGCTTTGATTTAGATATCCTACCTATTGCTGCCTTTGGAAGTGATTCTCCACGCCTTTGGAAAATCATCCCAGCCTTTGGCAATTGAATCGACCTCCTCTTCAGTTGAATCGAATTACCTCCTTGAGGCTCTGCGCAAGCCGCTGTGTAGTCTCCTATGAAATAACTTGACCTTTCCCACTGACTCTTTCGACACTGGAAAACTCTACTGGATCACCCTGCTGCTGCTCCTCAATTTTTGCTACTGATCTCTAGTTCGAATTCTCTTCCCTGTTGAATCTATGCTCTCTGGGAAATTCAATTTGACTAGATCACCCACTCACACGATGTGTCTTCTTCATCCCCATCATCTCGCTCTTATAATCTCTCGTTGGGAACCAATGACCATGATTAGATCCCCATCAACGACTAAGATCATCTCAAACTCAATTCGTGTGAGTTTCTAGCGCATTCTCACATTTCCTTAATTAATTCCTATTAATTAACTAGTTTTCCCAAGTTAGACTAAGGAAAAAATTTAATGATGACTAATTAATTTAATTAAGGCGTTTTCTAAGTTTATCTTGAGAAACCTTTTCTGGGTTTTGAAGATCTCGTGCTCTTAGCCTCTCTAACAAAAGTCAAGACTAGAACACTTGTTTGATGCTACCCAACCATCCAAAAACTAACACTCCCTCTTAGCGAGGAAGGTGTTCTAGACAATCTTTGTAGCTGGACCACCACGTCGTTGATGTTTGACATCTGTGACAACCTGTCACTACCCACCAAGCTACTGTGCATACTCTGATTAATTTGCCAACTCTGTGGTTGAACCACCCTGCATTTGCGCTGCTGCTGACTCTGCACTGTGTCACCCTGCACTACTGCCAACACTGCTTTGCGCTGCATCAGACCTCATGCTGTTGTTGCTACTGTAATTGAGAACTTTGAATTAATTGTGTCCCCATATTGGCTCTGCAACTCTCTCCTGACTCCTGAGTCTCTGACTACAACTAGTCTCTGCACTGTCTACTGAGTAACTGTCCGCGCCCTGACTGGCTTTGCGCCCCTCAATAACTGACTGCTACTAGTTCTACAACTATCCCTTAGGGTCAGGCTGCGCCATTTTGAACATCGTGATCCATCTACTATTGAAAAGTTGTGAGCCCCTGGAGCTAAATTAATGATTCGTAGAGCTCTTGAAGGTATAATTGCATACAAAGCGAATTCATCCTCCAATCTAGAGGACAAATTGTCGATCTTTGCCGAAGCTGTTGCCTGCTCCTGCTTCTCCTGCGTGTCCTTCTTCTTCTTGGGACATTGGGTACTGTAGTGACCAAACTCACCACATTTGAAGCACTTGATGTTTGACAAATTTTTCTTCTTCTTTTCTCCTTCTCCTTCTGAGCTTTGTCCCTAACTGGGACCTTTCTTTGCCTTCTGTTTCGATGTAAGTGTTAGAAAATCGGAAAGGCAGAAGGATTTCCTCTTGTTGATAATTACTTGTGATTTCTTTGAGTTCTTATTATCTTTCTTATGTTCTTCTTTTATCTTAGTTCATCAAGCAATTACCAAAACCAAAACACAAAAATCAAGGACACCAGATGTAGGCACTCAACCCCTATGTAGGGGAAAACCCAATCAAGAACTCTTCCTTCAGTAATTCAAAATGAGATAGACCAAGACCTACAGAGTCACAGACCTTCATCCTCCACCAAGTCAACCTTCCAATGAGATACAACAACCTTCAATAGCCTTTTCTTGTTCAACAACTATAACCCAACATCAACCTAGAAATTTCGCCCCCAACTTCACCAGCAGCATCAGAGTTTCTACCTCCCGAGCAACTACAGAATTTTAGCCCCCAGTAGCAATCCAGAATTTTCACACGTGTGAGATAAGAGAGAAAAACTCGACTTGTCTTGCTTGTAAAGGTCCTCCTTCGCTAGCCCTTTCTTCTTCTTCCTTAGAAATTCACACTTTTTTCTGGCCCAAGAAGTTGTAGATTGAACTTTTTGAGTGTGTGTGTCAAATGAGGTCGAGTTGCTACCTTTATATAGGAGTTTCTGTCCCTCTGTTTAGGCCGACTTGGTGGAGGAGGCCTAGAAGACCTAAAATACAATAAAATAAATTTCTTCTTTTACAAATTAATCCCAAGAAGGGTTCTTTACAATATGACATGGACAAGGACACTTGACATAAACCCTAGAATCCTTCAATGGAGGCTTTGACCTAAAAACAATTGACCCAAGGGCCAAGCATGAAACTCATGCTTTAATAGGTCAATTTCTTTAATAATAAAATTTCTTTTTCGTTTTTTTGACAAACATATTTCATTATGACTCAAATACAATTATGAAGACTGACACTAGTTACATTCTTCAATAGTAAGGGCTACATTTTCCTTGTCCTTCACAGTCTTCGGTCCTCTAATACTGTTGTCATTGATGTTGCTCTCCACAAGAGCAAGCCTCATCTCTTCTTGAGTGAAATCGGCCCACAATCGATCTGAACCAAGTAGCGCATATCTTCCAGTTATACCTTGGACGAAAGTTGCCCACTCGGTGAAACCATTGAGAGATGTACAAATTGGCTCACTCTCGTGAGGTATCTCTCCAATTGCTGCAATCTCATCTCGGACATTCCAAATTCTTGTGAGATAAAGAGTGACTCCTTCACCCTTCTGCATCCTGGTGGTCCTCAACTTCTCTTTCAAGAACATATTTCGGTTCTCAGAAGGATTCTGGAAAAGTGTTGCGACTGCATCCCACATTTCTTTGGAAATATTCTTGCCAGCTAGATGTGAGACTATATGATCTCGAACTCCATCGAGGATCATCCTCTTTGCCTTGGCCATCTCCTTACTGTAATTCTCTAACTGCTGCAGATCTGTAGGTATGACAATAATTCTTTCTGCTATGACTTTAGACCATGCTCATCTAGCAGGAAAGTCATTCTGGCTTTCTAGATACAATAGTTATAAGCTTCACCAAGCCTATCTCGATCTCAAAGTCTTGCCGAGACCATTTCTACAAAACTCAAATCTGGGAAAATAAATAGGAATCTCCTTTTCTTACTCGCACTCCCTCCAGGAATGCGCAGATCTGCTCGACTACTTCCTCTGCAACTGAAAGTCACAAATTTCCTCCTAATAATTGGATCTGGAAACCCTCTAAGAAATTCCTCTATGTGTGCTTTTTCTCTTTTCCTCCCAACGTTAATTTGCAGCTGCAAACCAACTGCACCCAGATCTGCTCAATGAACTCATTGATTTGCTCATTGGATCTGATTTTCGGCAACATCACTGCCTGTTGGAACTGCCACTAGGCTATTTGAACTTTTCCTGCACCTACAATTGGAAATCAAACCCTTTTGCCTAGCAATTCTCACTGTCTAGCTGGACCTCTGTGCAGATCCAAAAATTTTGCCTAGAGACTCCCTTTGAAGATGGAATATTTCTCCCTCATTACTAAGCCACTGATTTGTCTTCAACTCTACTCTGATACCATGTGAAATTTTCACTATTGAAAAATTGGAATTTATTCTTCTAACGGATTAATTATGCAGTTTATTTTGTTACGAAAAACTGCGATTTCTTCACAATAAGAAATAAATATGTTGCAAAAATAAATCTAGAACTGAGAAAAATAGAGCATACACATAATAAAATTGACATCGTTATTTTTGACAAATGTCCTCGGAAAAACCCAATGTGGGAAAACCAGTGGAATAGATGAGGGTTTTTTTTATTAATATTCAATAGCAAAATCTGAGTACAATATCTGGATGCTAATCTAGCGATCCTCTCTTGAGAAATCACTAGCAAAATTACTAAGGGGTTTTTTTCTCCTGTTGATTTTTGTAGCTTGGGAGGTACTCCAAGCCTTGTGGATCGAGGGTTTGGAGGAAGGAGTTCCACAAGGGCATTGTGGGCTTGAAAGTTGAAAGTTGAAACCCAAGCTTGGGGTCTTGCACCCATCAGAATTTGAGCCAAAACCATGAGCACATTTCTACATGTGATGGATGAGGATGATAGCTCTCGGCGAGATGAACCTAATGCAACGAGAGTCATTTGATTTTGAGTTGTAGAAATGGAGATATGAATTTTTTGAGTTATTTAATGGGTTTGCACATGAAGTGTCAAGGTCGGCTTTGTGTAAAATTGAATTGTGATAGTTGTTCAAGCCCTAGAATGACGTTGAAGAAGCCCTCTTGTTGGTGTATAAATAAGAGGTGTTGTGAAGGCATATGGAGATCCATGTTGGTGCAACGCATAACTTGAAGAGCAAAAAGGAAGCTCTATTGAGGAGTCTCTGTTCTAGGCCGCAACCCTAGATGATCAAGCGAAGGAGAGAGTAGGGCACTCTCATGATTGACTTGATCAGGGATGGGGCAGGTTCAGCCAGCATAGCAAGGAGGAGTAAGGCCGAGGTCTGTAAGGGTAATTCTGGGCATTAAATTTGAAGGTTACCTCTGCGTATAGACCGAGAACCCTTGGGTTGATTGTAGATGGAAGATAGGGCTGTTTGGGGTAGCCGAGAAGTCTAGAAGTCAACCTAGAGGAGGCCACATCTTTTTGTGTCAAGGACACAAGCTGATAGGGTCTATGGAGGTGCTTTGGTGTATAAATAGAAAGCCCTAGATAGGGCCGCATATCTCACTGATTGTGGGTCCAAAACAATGGTGTTTTGGAGGGCTGGACAGCATGGAGAAGGAGGCAAACTAGAGGAATGTTCTGGGCAAGATAACACAACAAATCCTCTTGAAACAAGCCGAGAAAGGGACCTTCCTGTGATGACTAGGCCACAGGCTTGTAGGTGAGGTTTTGAGGGTCAAACAACCCTAACGTGGAGCTGTAGGTGCCTCCTCACACAACAAGGTCACCTAGCTTGTAAAGGAGAGGAGGCCGCATCATTTGAGGTGTGTTTTAGGCAAGGAGGTTGGGCTGCTGTAGGTTAAAGTGGGAGCCCTAACTAGTGACCAAAACCTCTGCCCATGAACAACAGTGCAGAAGTTTGTACCTCCTCCATCGGTGACTTGTGTTGGGTCAAGTATTGACCAACTTGGATGATGAATGTTGGAGGACTGTCGCAGGCAAGTGATTCGGGTGACATGGATTGTCAAATGTCCTAATCAGTGGGCAAATGTTGTAGTAGTACATTTGAGCCTAGATTTGTGCAACAACTCCTTGATTGCAGAGCAAAGGGCAGATGTGGAGAAGTTTTTTGGCCGCCAATAGAAGGGTCTCCTAGGTGTTGGATTCCCTAACTAGGAGCAGATGCTACAACGAGGATTGGTCACTCGTGGTCTGTTGGAGGGCAGCTTGAGAGTGGACCAAGTGTGGATGTGATTAGGCACTTATGGTCTGTTGGAGGACAACGTGATAGTGTCCAAGTTGGAGCCCGTTGAGCAACACCTTGATGGACAAAGGTAGTTGCGAGAGAGGCAACTGTTGAGCTCAAGGGCCTGATCAACCAGGAGCAGTTTGTGGAGCCCGAAACTTGTGTGTGTGGAGAAGGACTTCTACAACAAATGATTGGCAGTCCTCCTAGCCCGTGTTCATTGTGGCAGATGGTCATCTTGAAGTGATAGGTGGCAGCCCTCCGTGCCATATGTTGGTCTTCATCGGAATAGCACAGGAAGACCATAGTGGGTTGAAGTCCCTCAGTAGCTAAACAGTAGCAGTGGGCAGATCGAGAGTTGTTCACAAGTGGAGCTGTGAACAACTCAACATGAGTCTCGATGTGTTGTGCCCTTGATGGACTAAGGCACAACTAGTGAGTAGATCGATAACTGAGATTCAGTGGCCAGATGGACTTGGAGCATTGGTAGAGGCAAGAGCTGCAGATCGGGAGCCGCAGGACTAGGCAGGTACAGGGTACGACTGGGAGGAGCTGAGAGAGTGCACTACAGCTAGATGGTCATAGTTCTTGTTGAGGGTAGATTGGTTGTCGATGGATTGACACCAAGCCCCAACTTTATATTCTTGTACTAGTGGATATTTGAGGGCCATTATCCCTGGTACGAGAGCCGTAGACTGTTGTATTATTCAGGTTGATTAATATAACGAAGGTGGGTTGTTGTACACAATTGTGTAAAAAGTTGTCTATATTTTGTGCACTAGTTGATTTACTGCTATTTATATTCTGCTTTGCAAGGTAGCTTTGTTGTGATTCTTGGTTTGGTAGCATCAGTGATTTAAGATTCTACCTTAGATACCAGGATTGTGGAAAAACAACATCTCCTCCACAAGCAATTCGGCCTCAACCTGGCCTTATAAACTAGTCTCGGAATACCCTTGTGTAGGACTATGCAGATGCTGTGCAGTCCCTCACACACACTCCTTGGACTTGCCTTTGATTCAGACATCCTGCTTATTGCTGCCTCTAGAAGTGATTCTCCAGCCCTCTGGAAAATTATCCTAGCCTCTGGCACCTGAGTCGACCTCCTCTTCAGTTGAATCGAATTGCCTATTTGAGGCTCTACAAAGGCCCCCTTGTGCAATGTCTTGTGGAATAACTCAGACTTTCTTACTGACACTTTCGGCAATAGAAAACTCCACTGAATCACCCCGTTGCTACTCCTCAATCTCTGCTACTGATCTCTGACTCGAATTCTCTTCCTGGATGAATCTTTGCTCTCTTAGAAATTCGATTTGCCTAGATCACCCACTCACTTGATGTGTCTTCTTCATCCCCATCGTCTTGCTCTTATAATCTCATGTTGGTGAACCAATGGCCATGATTAGATCCCCATCGACGGTTAAGATCATCTCAAATTCAATCCGTGTGAGTTTCTAGAGCATTCTCACATTTCCTTAATTAATTCCTATTAATTAATCAGTGTTCTTAAGGTAGACTTAGGAAAAATTTAAATGATGGTTAATTAATTTAATTAAGGTGTTTCCCAAGTTTACCTTGAGAAACCTTTTCTGGGTTTTGAAGATCTCGTGCTCTTGGCCTCTTTGACAAAATTCAAGACTAGAACACCTGTCTTATGCTACCCAACCATCCAAAAACTAACATTCAGTTCCTTGGAAGTCTACAAGTCTCCTTATAAACACCCAACCATCCAAAAACTAACATTCAGTTCCTTGGAAGTCTACAAGTCTCCTTATAAACTATTCATAGGTAGTAAACAACCATAGGTTATGCATCATCAAATTCCATCCTTTTTTAGTAGTCATAGCTTCTATCGCTTGGTCTTTTGAACTCTTTCCTTCTACCAACATGTGGTTGTCTGCTCATATCAGTTTGCAATCTCTGTGTTGACATTCTCACGACTTGTGTCTTTTTGTCTCACATGTGTACTTATAAATATAGTGTCGATAACTGCCAAATCTTTTACCTCATCACCTGAAGAATCCACGACTTCTACCTGTTCCTCTGATTGTCATGACATTTCCATTGTCTTCTCTGCCTTCTCGTTGCATACATCTTCCACCTTTTATGTGGAATTACAATCTTCGCATCTGCTTCTAGTGCTGCCTTCTAGATGTGGATCACACTTTCTTTTCCCACAGTTCATGCTAATTTCTTCTCTGTTTTTAATAATAACTGATATTCCTTTTCTGAATGCAACTCATGTAATGTTATCTCATCCTGCTGCAAATTTCAGTTCACTAACATTCATCATGACACATGGCTCTTTGTCCCTCTTGTGTCCAACATTATCAATATTTTATAGAATTTTTTTGTGTACTCCTGTACACTTTGCTCCTTCTGTCTTGAGTTTTGTCATTGGTTGAATAATGTTTTCTTGTAGTGATATTCGTAAAAACTTCTCTCAAGTTTGTGACCATCTTGCTCCAACTCCGTATCCTCTCTTCATCCTTTCAAATTTGTTCGTGCTGCATAAAACTCACCAAATGGCAGCATTTCTCGTCAACTTGGTACTAGCAAATTTCATTCTCCAAGTTCTTCCATCATTTTGAAATCCAAATGCCTCTCCAATCCAGTGAGCCGATCATCAAATGAAAATTACATCTTTCAGGTGTCATAGCACATTCTGACCATGTCGAAATAAGTTATAATAAAAAAATAAACGCATTATGAAGAAAACTGTTTTTCCACTGTTTGAGATATAGAGCACATATTATTTAGGTCATCATTTCAAGTACCGGATTAAATCAAGATGTGCTATACCAAAAGTATGATAAACAAAAACTGATACTTTAACTGCTAGAGTCTATCAAGAAATAGTGTCTCTGAAATTCCAGATTAAATTACATTAATAATAAAGTGGAATAAATAAAATCTAGTAAAAGTCAGTCTCAAACTGTAAGAAGAAGTATGTGTGACATTGTCTTTCTGAAATTCAACCATTTTGAGTACATCTTCAGGCAAAAGTTGTCAATTGGGGTTATGTTGGGTGGTTGGGCGGAATGGCTGTTATCTTCCCCACCCAGGTTCAAATCCCTGTTAGATGTGATGAGCTATAATGCTTGATAAATATTGTTGCAATGGCTTAATGCCAATGAATATTGTTGTATTGGCTTCAAGCCTTGTAAACTCTCAAGTGAGTATACCTGTGGACTGGCCTGGTACCAGCAAACCTCACTCTAGCCCTCGGGTTGAGAGGGAGGCTGATTTATTTCCTTGGAAAAAAATTAACCACCTACAGCCAAAAGTTTACCCTCTTTGGAAAGATAATCAAATTCTTGATTTAGTTCCCTGTAAACATGTGAAGGAAATAAAGTTAAAGGATGTGCAGACTTCCTTTATCAGTTCCAGACCCACATTGAATTTTAACTAGTGAGATTCAGAATAAAGCAAAACCTCCCAGCACTGCAGAAATCTGGATTTCCTTGCAAAGCAATGTTAAAAAAATTCCAAGGGCGAGATTTATGTATAGTGACTATAGTCAAATCCTCCACTAGTCTTGGGATCACGGATTGAGTGGTCGAACAAAATTTTGAAACCATGGCCCCTGCTTGTGAAATAATCTGAAAAGGTGGAATAATCTTCTCCTCAAAGAGTGCAGAGTTCCCAGTAAGCCATATGCCTGGTCATATTAAACATGGAAGGCCTGTAAGATCCTTAAATCTGGATTATTACACCACATTCTCAGACAACCCTTAACAGACTCTGTATTCAATTGATTTGGGATGCTTGTTAGCTTTTCTGCCTCCTTCCATACCTGTTGAGAATGTGAGCACTTAATAAGTAAATGTGAAATGGTTTCAGACATAACTCTGCATTGATAACAAATTCCAGGTCCCTGGTTACATATTTTCTGAAGTACTTGCCAAATCAACACTTTATTCTTCAAGGCTAACCACTTATATATCCTTGATTTTTTGGGCCTTAATATTTTGCAGATCTTCTTCCACCACCAGCTGTTCACTTATGGTTCTGATACATTCATAGATGCGTAGCCCAGTTGTGCAGTGTAATAACCACCAGTTTTATTGTAATCCCAAACTAGTGTCATCATTTCGAAGTGTTACATGTCCCCTTTTCAGTTTTTCTACATAAGAATCCAACCGTCTCACATTTTCTCAGCCAGTTATAATTCCTGAGCTTGTGTCCAGGTTTGTGTTCAAGAGCGATTTTTGCATATCAGATCTTTTTGGTTGCTAGGGTTTTGTTTGATTTGACCTAGCTTTGGAGACTTGGGAGGATTTGTATTAGTCTTGAGTGAATTTTATGGTATGTACATATGCTTCATCTTGACCATATTAATGAAGTTCCTGCTTTCCATAATTTATGCAATTTTTAAATTTTATTTTAAGCTATATTTGTTCTTTAGGCATTGTTAATTACAACCATGTTGCATTGTTTTAACTAGGTTCGGTCTTCAAAAGAGTCATTGTCATAAGTTGAAGACCCCATAGGGCACATTGTAACTTGTAAAGAAAATTATTTTTGTAAATAAAAGTGTCAAAATACCCTTCAAGACCAAGTCGGCCTATTTGGAGGAGCCACGTCGACCTTGAGAAGCCTATATAAAGGAGGGAACTCGACCTCCTTGAGACACATTCATCACTCACTCATTCAAGCGAAGGAGCAGCAAAAAGGCTAGCGAAGGAAGAGGATGAAGAAGATTGTTTTTGGGCCAATATTCTCTCACACGTGCGAAGAAGTGTTGCTTCAAGGTCGATATTCTCTATCTTTTGGAGGAGGATCAAATTTGTTGGAAGAAGGACTACTAGGTCACCTTCTGGCCCTAGACAAGGAAGCAAGGCAAACGAAGTTGCTGGGAGGCCTTGGAAGGCTAATTTCGCCCACACGTGTGGTTGCTGAATTAGTTGTATTTCAGACCTGTAGTAGAGGTCGAAATTCTGAAGCTGGGGGTCGAAGTTGTGATGCTGGAAGAGATTTGACTGGGTTTGACTTGGACAAGGGAAGCACATCATCAGGAAAGATTGGACTTGGCCTTGGTGGGTATTGGTCTTGGTCTAGAGGTCTTGGAGTTCATCAATTGAAGAATCTATAAGAAGAGAAGGGATTTGCAGGTTTTCCTCTCAAGTGGAGAGGTTTTGGCCCTGGCTTGCAACCTACATTTTGTGTTCTCGTGTTCTGCTGTTCTTCTTGTTTTGGTAGCTATTTGATGATAGACGAACATAATAAGTGAAGAAGCTAATAAGTAAGAAAAAGCAAAAAGACATCACAAGTAGTTATCTTAAAAAGAGAAATCATCTAATATATTGCGCTATAGATTTCTCAACAAACCATATATGTCTTGTTGATTTGACACAAGGGAAATGACAATTGTTAAGAGATTTGGCATTTAAATGAAGAATACAAGGGGTTGATTTTACTGCTATCAATAATTATATTGCTATTATTACTACTCTAAAAGAGTATATTCATATCTGGTTATTCATTGATAAGTTGCCCTAAAAGGGTTGAAACTTATCCCTTTAGTTTCATAAATTTTATACTTGAATTCTCTAAAAGTTCAGGGCATTTGGGAGTGAAATAATGTACTCTTTTTGTGGTTGTATTGTCCCTTGAAACAACAACCCTAAGATTGACAATTGACAAGGCTAAGATCTGAAAAACCTTCTAGGCTAAGGCACATGACATAGCTACACGGGACACGGAGACATGAAAATGCGAGTATCTGACACATGACGTGGTGATCCCCCCTTGTAACATGACATAGAGGACTTGAAAATATGAGTATTTGACACATGACATGGTGACCTCTCAGAACATGATACAGAGGATATGTTATATATTATATATTAAAAATTAGTGAATTACACATAAAATATCAAATATATAATAATAAAACATTTACATGATGATGATACAAATTCAATCACACAACTAATGCATATAACCAAAATAAAATTGAGTGCAATCCTGTTAAAATTGACAACTAGGGCCAAACTCCACATGGGTCATCTTATTTATGACAACTGATATTTTTATTAGATTCCTCTTTGGGAGAGGTGTAGGATTGATCTAAAGATCATCCGATTCTGACATGTACAAATGAAGATATGAATTTATTTATATTATGGACAAATTGTCAATGTCGGCCAGCAAATAAAACAGGCACACTAGCCCCCAATTCATCCTCAACATTGCATATAAAAAGGAGACCTCAAGTCATTTTCACCATCATCTCATCACACATATCTCTCTCTCCTCTTGTGATTGGGCACACTATCTGAGGCAGTCTTCTCTCTCTCCACACGTGTGAGCTAGGGTTTCTGTTTGCTGCGTTGACCAGTGTTGACTGAGCTGCTGGGACGCTGTTTGACTGTGTTGACCTGTTTTGACTTCGGTTTGGGTGAGAAATCTCTGTCTAAGCAGGCCTCAATTTTGGGCACGAAAATCGAGGAGTTTTGACCAACGTTGAATGTGGTTAGGGCTGACCACAGGTTGATTGTTTGACCAGACTTTGATTGGGCAAAATTCGACTGTTTTGAGCACTGTTTCATCTCACTGTTTGGAGGTACCGAATCTTTGAGGGTCAAATTTTCCATGTTGACCAACATTGACTTTTCTAGTTAGGGTTCTTTTGCTGCTGCTATAAATTATAAGAACTTGTAAATTGTACCATCTCTCTTTGCTGAACTATTGAAGACTAAAAGAAGATTTGATCAAGGGTTTCCCCACATTGGGGTTTGTCCCTGGCTGGTGCCACATCCTCTTGTCTTGGCTTGTCTTCTATTGTTTATGTTTATGTTCTATCAACATTTTACTTACATGTTTATGTGATTGCTAAACTAATATTGATATTGGGCTCATAAAGAAATTGAAGTGAAATTGCTCTAAAGCATAGAACATACCATTGTTGCCTAAAATTAACATGGTATCAGAGCTGAGGTGAAGACAAAGCCCAAGCAAGAGTGAAAGAGAAATCACCAAAGACAGTTGGACAAGGACAAATGACTCAATGGGTTCCTCATCCTACTTCCCTGCTGAAGACAAGCTCCATGATAAATCTGACTATCATGGATGGAAGATGTCTCTTGATTTGACCTTGGAAGAGAAGGAAGTGATGGATTATGTGCAGGGTAAAATCCTTGAGCCTCCTTCAAATGCACCAGCTGCTGTGAAGACTAGGTACAATAAGGCTGAAGTCAAAGCGAAGAAGATTATCATGGATTCCATTGACAAGCATCTGGTGGCCTATATCTTCAAATTGAAGACCTCCAAGGAGATATACGATAGGTTGGTCAGCATGTTGAAGGTTAGTAATGCTAATCAAATTCTCGTTCTTAAGAATAAGTTGAAGGATATTAAGAAGGGCAAGGATGAGGACATTCAACCCTATTTCTTGAGGATTACTGAGATTAAGAATGATTTACTCTCGATTGGAGAAGTTGTTCTTGACGAGGAACTTACTCTCACCACCCTTGGAGGCTCCCACATGAGTGGTATGTATTTAGAACCACTATACTCAACAATGATCGAATTCCAAGGTTTGAAGAATTGATGTCAAGATGCATTCAAGAAGAAACAAGAATGGTGGAGCAAGAAATGCCTTCTAATAGAAGCAACCCCACTGCATTCTCCGCTCATGCCAAAAGGAGGAATAATGTAGGGTCTAAAGGTCATTTCCATGGAAAGCCTGGATCTAAGGGAGGAAGGAAGGGAAGGTGCTTTGTTTGCAATAAGTTTGGCCACTATGCAAGGGAGTGTCGTGATAAAAGGGATACACCTCGAGATGATGACCATCATAACAACTCTAGGGGTGACTTCAACAACAACAACAACGCTCAAAGGAATGGCAGGTCCAATGGCAAAGGAGAAAGGAATGCGGGACATCAAGGAAATGGTCGACCCTCTAAGAAATCAAGGAACTCTAGGTATGCTGAATCCAATGTTGTTAACAATAAGAAAAAAGAGTACTATATTATATCGACCCTCTCCACTGCCTCTCCCCCAGACACTTTGGGAAATTGGCTGATTGATAGTGGTGCCTCAAGGCACTTTATCGGATACAAGCAAGCCCTCTCTAATCTGATAGAAAAGGAGGCGAACTTGGATATCATCCTTGGAGACGATGCCACCTATCTCATGAAGGGAGTAGGGAATGTTACCCTTCAATTGAATCAAGGCAACACTATTCATTTGCAAGAAGTACTATATGTACCCGATCTCAAGAAGAACTTGGTGTCCATTTCAACAATGGAAGATAAAGGATTCAAGGTGGCTTTTATCGATGGACAGGTACGTGTTTGGAAAAGAAATTTCAAGGATGCTTTTACTCTTGGGTTCAGGGTTGACAGTTTGTATCAAGTTTGAGGAAGTCCATTGGGAGCCATGTCTTGCGACACATCTCTACAATCTGAACTATGGCACCGGAGGTTCGCCCATCTTCATTATAAGGCCCTACCCGATGTGAGATAGATGGTGACAGGTATGCCCGAGTTCAAAGTAGAGCATGAAGGTGTATGTCTGGGATGTGCCGAAGGAAAACTTGCAAGGGGACCATTCCCCTCAATTAATAGCAAGACCACAAACATATTGCAATTGATCCACTCTGACATATCTGGTATGATGCCCGTAAACTCCTTGGGAGGATACTTATATCATCTCACCTTTGTGGATGATTATTCTCGCAAGACCTGCATCTACTTCTTGAAGAAGAAGGATGAAGTGTTCACTTGGTTTCGACATTTCAAAGCCTTGATCGAAAACCAATCCGAGAAGAAAATCAAGATATTGAGGACTGATAATGGAACCGAGTATGAATCCAATGAATTCCAAGATTATTGCAGAGAAGCTGGCATCAAGAGGGAGACTACAACGCCATACACTGCCGAGCAGAATGGTGTGGCTGAAAGGAAGAATCGCTCTATTGTAGAAGTAGTCCGTGCTATGCTTCATGATCAAGACCTTTTGAAGTTTCTATGGGGTGAAGCTGCAAATACCATTGTGTATGTTCAAAACTGATGCCTTCATCAAGCATTGGACTCCAAGACTCCCGAAGAAATGTTCACTGGTAAGAAACCTGATGTCTCTCCTTTTAAAATTTTTGGAGGCCTCATATATTTTCATGTGCCGAAAGAGAAAATAAGCAAATTGGGTGCATCTAGGAAGAAATGAATATTTGTGGGCTATAGTGAAAATTCTAAGGGATATAGAATTTATGTGGCTGGTCAAAAGGAAGTTGAGATAAGTCATGATGTCACCTTCGACGAAGATATGACCCTCAGGAAGATCAACAACTTTCCCATCCTAAGGAAGGAAAAAGAAGTTGACACCAGAAATCAGGGTGAAAAAGAGGACAGAACGATGCCTGATGTTGATGAACCTATGGATCCTAGTGATCCACTCCCTCATGAGCCTTCCTCATCTAAGAGGAGACCCTCATGGTTTAGGGATACTCTCGAAGATGCTGAGAGGCACGTTGCATAATTAGAAAAATAATAATCTTTTTGATATTTTAGTATGGACCTCCAATACCATAATGGCAGTTTGCCCACATTATAGTTGTGCATGAGAGAAATTCATTTTGATTTTGCTATGAGCATGGATAAGGTAGGGTGAATAGAGGGGTCTAAAACAAATCATTTGGATGATAGTATGGATTCATGGAACTCTGTGTGGGAATGACGTTGAAAAATGTATGTTTAAGTGGCATCAATGTGGATAGCATACAAAAGGAGGAGATGGATTTCATTCTCAAAGATGTAGGCCAAAGTCATACTTATTTCCTTTTATAGATTTGATAAGTGCCAAAATTTACAATGATACTTGTTACCGCTCAAACTAGTAGGGGTCCTAAAGGGAATCCTAAAGGGGCAAGTACTAGGACAAGGGAAACAAAGGAGACTTAGCCCACGGTCACCTCAACTAAGGCTCCCTACTCTTTATGGACTTTCACCGATGGGAGGATACCCGGTATGAGGAATCACTTACAAATAATATATCAATGCAATGGATAAGAAGTGATTCCAATCACCATTTCCAAGGAGAAACTCAAAATTAGGGTTTGCTTGCTTTGTAAGAAAGGTGTAGGGTTTTTCTAGGAAAGGTTGATGAGGATTTGAGGGTTAGGTTTAGGGAGTATGTCATGCAATGGAGCTTCCTATTCCTCAAAACCCTTATGGAACTTGGATTCCTAAGTGATCCATGAAAAGTTAGCTTTGATAGGAAACGGGACCACGTGGTACCAAATGGACCCTAGTTAGGTCAAGGGGGGAGGTTTTAGCAACCAATAATGAGCCTGACTTAATCAGGGAAGATATGGGGATCAAAGAATTTTTTTTTTCAATGAAAGGTGACACAATGATCCCTCTGAGGTAACCAACTTAAGGAAAACCAAGGGCAAGAATTGGTCTTTGAGATAGGGCTTGCGGTATCTCAAGATCCCACCATTGGAATCTCATGAAATTTGGAGGGCTTCTTGAGGGAACACCAGCGCAGTGGTGGACCAAAAATCGAAGTATTTGGATGGCTAGATTGTGAGATATTTGATGCCCTAGGTGACCTATGGGGCTAGACCTAGAAAGAAGAGGAGAAGGTGAAGAAAAATAAGTTTTAGGGTGATCACCTATGGCAGGCCAGTGCCTAATGCATTGGGGAGATTGGAGTCAAGAATGATTATGAATTCAGATTTGATTTTCTTGGTCAAGGAGGCCTTAAAGGCAGCCTCACTTAGCACTAGGGAAAAAGGGAGTAGCTGCAAATACTTTATACTTCGTTTTGAAAAATAGATGGCTTATCAAGATAAATTTCAACCATGAAATATCCCTAGGAACATTCACTCATCATACATGGCTCATACATGAAGCATCACTATCTAGAAACAAAATTTCCACAACTTCGCAATAATAGATGTAAGTTTGCAACAAATTAGCCCTAGAATAGCGAAATCCTAGCAACAATGTATGTAACAAAAATAGAGCAAAGAATAGCATTAAAATTGCACTTACATTTATTAGAGTATATCCTACCATCAACAATTTGCCAAACAATAAGCTCCAAGACAAGAGAAAATGATCCAAACATCAAAATTCATTTCATGCTCCAAAATTTCGTCCACCAAGAAGGATAGCGAAGTTCTCTAAAGAGATAAAAGCCCAACCAAGTGATGATGCTAAAATGAATTCACATCACTTGTATTTATACACTTCTAATGAGTTTGATTTAACTAAATAGGCCTACATTAGCCCCTACAATAAAATAATGTACAAAATAACTACTTTTGGTGACAAGCCCACCAAACTAGTTCATAAATAAAAGAGTAAGCCTCTTAAGAGGTCAAATAATGGATGGTGCATGTCGTTGGGCCTTGGAGGAGGCCTAATGGAGTCCATATGTGCCATAATACGTAGTTGAACTCCCAAAAGCAATGGACAAGGGGTTGGACCCTTGTAATAACCTGTGGTGCTCCAAATGACATGTGGAGGCACACAAGTGTTCTCATGGGTCTCCAAACAATTCGAAGATGCCTGTAGATCACTTGCAAGGGATAGGATGGTGGTGTAGGTGATTCCACATCATTGTGCAAGTCCTGGATCATCTTCCAAGTGTATGGTACAACTCTGGGGCCATGATGGATCAGGTGCATCTTCCTTGTCCAATAAATGAACCACAAGTAATCTCTAAATGGTTGTGGGGATTCGTGGAGTGTTTTTTGTTGCTGTGGAGGCCTATGGCTCTCTACACACATCCTACATGTGCCAATTTATCGCTCTGGGGTCATGACCCCATATAGGGAGACCAGACCCAAATGGAAACCACCTGCGATCCTGCATAAGATCCAAAGCGTCCCCGTGCCTTACAGCACACCAAGTCATTAAAGAAATCAAGTAAGAGAGTTTATAAACCATGGATGACAAGTGAGCACTTCATAATGGCATGCCCTTCCATAGTGGGCTTTGGCATGTGCTAATGTCTCCCAGCTCCAAATAGGGTTAACCAAGCATACTATTAGGTGGTTTCTATCTCTAAAGGGGGTGGTATGCCTGTGGTACATCCTTCAAATGGTGGTGGCATGTGGCATAATGATGGAATGGAGTAGGGAATGAAAGGGGGCAACCTGGATCACATGCCATGGTATAAGGGTAGCTAATAAAAGGGAAGCCCACACTTGGGTACATAATGTGTAGGAGGGAGCAATCGTGGTGCATGAGTTACCCCGACCTTAATTTTTCCACCTTTCTTCATATGCCTTTTGCCTTTTTATGATTTTCTTTGGTTAACTGCTCGGGGCTCAAGGGGTAAGAGCATGTGTGTGAGATGTAGCAGTGGATACCACCTTTTAAGGTAGGGCGGTTCATTGCCCACTAGGGGTTGGGACAATCATGGGTTCCTATATGAAGAAGGAGGCTCATATAACCTGTAGGAACCAGGGTGATGGCCATCATGATGGGGTAGAGCTCATGTATTGGCTTTTACCCATGTGCTAAATGTATTTGTCCCTACCATCTTTTGCATTTTGTGGTATGTTTTCTTGTTGAATGTGGCCAATTGTGCTTTTACTTTTCCTATTAGCTGCATCAACCTCCAGGCATCATTCCAAGCTCGACCCAAGATGTGGGGCTAGGGGAGGGGGTGGCTGACCCTATGTGGAGCCAGTGGAGGAATGTGGACCTAGGTGGGAAGAGGGATGATTGGGAGTGTAATGAGTGGAAGGGGAGTAATATATGCGAATCGAGGAGCGAGACCACACAACTAAAATTAGGATTTCCCATTTAGTACCATCCCTAAAACCAATAGGTCAGTAAAAGAGATCCCACGGGACTAGGGTGCAAGGTTAACATCCCAAAAGAGACCTAGGGGACAAGTGCACAGACCTAGACCACTCTTTACGCTGAATCCCCCCATTAATCCATGCCCAAAGTTTCCATTATAAATAAACTAGAATACTCAATTACCAAATAACAAGGCATACCTTCAGGTTTGGGAGACCCACCTTCAAACATACGATCATGACAGATGGGTGAGGGACGACATGGTTGGTTCAGGTGGCGGAGAAATGGCACATTGAACTAGTTGGTAGCTGCGAGGGGCGGTTGGCTGCTGGCTTAGGACCATCATGGAGAAATTTTTTGTCCTAGGGATATCACCCACAAAATGGTGGGTAACAATACTTTTTATAGGTTTGAGGTTATAGGTAGATGGCTCAAGAAGGGTGACTTAGTAACTAGGCTAGTTTATTATAGTTGTAATGTGAGTGTTGCATGTGATTATTTATCCTTTTAGAAATTGTAGATTATATATCATAATACAAGAACAAGGTATTATTGACCTCTACCTATGCTCAACACAACCATAACTTTGCTTCATTTTCCATCAATATGACGTTGTAATCATTCTAATCTATCATTACACAAATTTGGCTAAGGTGACATGCTTATATTTTGGTGAAGTGTGCCTTTGCATTTTTTTAAAATTCAAATTCATTGTCTAGGGTTTCTTGCTGTTTTGAGGTTCAATTGAAGTGAAACTTTTGATAGACAAGTTCATCTTATAAACTTGTTAAAATGCATTTGAATAGTTATGTGCTTTTCATGGAAACAGTAGAGCGAGCCTTCTATCAAGGGAAATGCTGAAGTATATTTGAGCTAGGTTGTAAACAACTATGAAACTAATAGTTTTTAGTCCACTTTATCAAGGAGTAGCTTGTGGGCTTACAATCATTCAATATAATGAGGAGATATGCCCATATTTTGATGAAGTGTGCCTTGGAATTTTCTTAAATTTAGATTCATTTCCCAAGGTTTTCTTGTCATTTTGAGGTTTAATTGCAATGGAAGTTGATGTTGGAGAACTTCATCTTGTTTTTTTTTTCTATTAACTGGTAAACATAATAAAATTACAAGAGGGGGCAGCTACAGAAGCCTGCTCATCACATATGTTACAAAAATTCCCCATAGTAGAAGAGCTGGGGATTTCATCCAAGCTAACAACCAGATAGACAGAACAGACTGCCAAATTCATTGGCATTACAAAGAAACTGAGAAAGAGAGTACTGAGACAACGCATTTGACTAGTAACCCTGAGAGTACTGAGAAACTGGGAGAGAGAGTACTGAGACCAAGACATTTGCATTCGCTGCGGCTGGAAAATTCTCAAAACTGAGCCAACACCCGAAGCAGGCTTCCAAAAACCAAAAAGTGCAGACACAAGAGCCATCTGTTCAACTGTCCTCTTCCCCCTGTGTCTCCTCGGCTTGCTGACACGCGCCGTCGTGGCTGAGCCGTCTTTTTCATGCAACACGTTGCCCTCCTGGTCTTTGTCGGTGTTGCCAGCATCAGGGTCCAGGATTAGGTTGATGCAGTCACTCAGGGGAGGAATTGGAGAAGGCGAGTCGACCTGAATCACTGGAACATCATCCTTCTTTGCAGCCATGGCGAATTGGGTAGAGGAACGGTCACTGCTGTTGGAAGAATTAGGGTCTATGCAGGATATTGGAGGGACCTGGTTGATTTCCTCCGTCATCAGGATGGTTATCTGGGCTGAAATCAAGGGGCGGTTCAGGTTGCTTTGAAATTTAAAGTGGGTGGATTGGAAAGCGCTATTGGGTATCGGATGGCGAGTGGGGTTAGAAGCAGGAGAATCCTCAGGGGGAGCAGTGAGGTTGATGGTGGTGAGCAGAGGAGTGGACTGAGGGCGAGCAGCGGGCCGTTTGCTGCTGCCAGGTCTTTCCCCGGAGCGAGAGCGCTTCCCAGGTTGTTTCATGGTGCAAATAAGGACAGTGACTTTCAACGAGGCAGAGTGGAAACCAGAATTGCTCCTCAGAGCATCCAAAGACCCCGAACCGAGTTGTGAAACAGAACAGAATACAATGGAAACACTGAACCGAGATACAGAGCCAGAAAAACTGAAATTACCGCGGATGAAGCACTTACCCCAAACTGATGAAGGAATTCCAGAGCGTAGAGCGTCGGATGAGTTGAAGGGCTGCCAATTCGAGCCAGAACCAGCTCGAATTTCCCCTCTGAGGCGGGGTTCCCTATCGACCTCACCCACAGAATTCACAACAAACCGAACAGAGTATTCTTCAATCGAAGGCATAATGGAAAATTTACTGAGTCGCTGCCTGTAAATACAGCTCCACAGACTGCGTCGGGCTTCGTTCGCCATTAATGGCGCTGTCCTGCGCCGTGCCAAGACCATAAAAACATTCTCCCCGCCTCCAATCTGCTTCTGGGGCTCCACGCTGCGAAGCAGGTGGCGGCCTCATGCGTCTTAAGTGCGCATGAATGCCATTTAAGGCAGTGTTAACACCCGGATCCGGGAGGAGAACTTCATCTTATTGATATGTCAAGGACATTTGAATAATCTTTCATCTTGAACTGAAACAGGAGTGTGAAATTTCCACGAATTGTAGCATTTGGAAAATTATCTCCTAACTTATGTAGTTTATTTGTCTATTGTTAATTTTATTAACAACAAATAATGATAAAATCACACCACACTTCTTCACAAATAATAAGTTAATAACGCTGTAGAAAATAAAATACTAGAACTAAGAAAATAATGCACATACACACAATAATTTTGACACTATTATTTTTGGACAAATGTCTCTAGAAAACCCTTGAAGGGAAAACCAGTGCAACAAATGAGGGTTTTATTATTATCTTCAACAAAATAGAGAATTACAATTGGTTTTCCTTTCTGGAAAAGCTCCGACAATTTATCTCAACTGGAAACTAACTGGGAAAATCCTTTTCCCTCTAGCAAATCGATTTGGCCTCCTCTAAGCCAATCACACTCTTCTCTGACACTCGCACTGTCTACTAGAAACACGCACTGCAGCCTCTGGGAAATTCACACAACCTCTAAGACTCCTCCTTGCAAGTCGTCCTACCTTCCTCTGCCTCTTGAAGATACTCGTATCTCCTTCCAACAACTCTTTCGACAACTGTAAGTGATTTATTGCTCCTACAACTCGCACCAAGAATTGACTAGTAGCACTAGATGTCTCAGCCTCCTTTGCTAGAAATTTCGAGCTCCTTTCATGGCTCCGGAACACTGGAAACCTCTTGAAAATTTATCTGGAAATTCTCACTACTGAATACCTTGTTGCTCGGTGTCTCCCTAGCTTCAATTGCGCCCTTGTTGAGTCACTACAACTAGGTAAGTTGAACTGCTTGAAGTTACTCAATGTCTTCTCCAAACCCCATTGACTTGCTCTTATAATCTTTTGTTGGGCAACCAACGACCATGATCACATCTCAATCAATAGTTATTATCATCTTGACTCCATCAGTTAATCTGATTTAATTAATCAGTTTTCCCAAGTTAGATTTGAGAAATATTTAATTATTGGCTAATTAATCTAATTGAGGTGTTTCTAAGGCTTTTCTCGCGAAACCTTTTTTTGGGTTTTGGAGATCTCGTGTTTGTTAGCCTCTTAGAAATCATAGAGACTAGAACACTTGTCCATTGATACCTCAAAAACTAACAATGTGAGCCTTCTATCAAGGAAAATGTTGGAGGATATCTAAATTGGGTTGTGAATAACTATGAAATGGATGGTATTGGTGCACTCTATCAAGGAGTAAGAAATGGGCTTACAATTAATGTTTGCATATGAACCTATATTATAAGAAAAATACAATGTCTCTATGTTGAATCCATACACTTGTTAGGGAAGGTGCTTGTGCATTGATTTTGAGTAATCATGCCTAAGGCATTCCGTTAATGTGGGCATAGCCTATTTAAGCAAAAACCACTTTGCATTTCATTCAAGGTGTTTGCTTATATTTGGTCCATGTGGTAGAGGTTTTATCAATAGGTGTCCATCCATATCTTCTTTGTTTGATTCTTGGTTTCTTCCTTGTTGATGGTAACATAGCGAAGTTGCACAAAACATGTATAAGTTTTTGAAATGGAAACACTTTGAATTGTTTACCCCCCATAATGGGTATGTGGGGAGAACACGATATATAGAATTAAGAGATATATACTTTTTTTAAAAAATAACACATTATCTTGTATGTAAATAAGAATGATACACATATATAACATTTTGGAAGGAGACCCATATGCCTATATTATCTCTCATAGATGATTACATGATGCAAAATGCCAAATCTTGTGGTCTTGACTAGTGTCAATCCCACACACTCATACATGATAGAATCTAGTTGAAATGCTACAATCTTGCCAATCCGAAAATACTGAAAACTATCAAGGCTGTTGTATTTTGAAAGGATACGAGGTTGGAACCACTCTCAAACATGTTGATACTATTAATACTATTGTTAAAAAATTAATTAAAAGTTTCCATTCTCTTTTGTCTTACCTTTTGACATTCTCCTTCATCTTACCTTTAAAGGCAAGATAAAGGAGAATGTCAACGTATACTTCACGAATTTAATATTATCATCAATTAATTAATAATAATAATAATCTAATTGTAAGGTCACAACCAAGCCAAACACCAAATGGTTTATGACACCCCTTTGTTTGTGGGATAAGAGACCCACCTTCGCATAATGATTTGATTACCAAGGTGACAAGCTCCTTAAAGCTCAATCCTTTATCCCTGTTTTGTGACTTGTCTTAAAGGGTCATTGACACGAACATCGTGATATTTTCCTTTTGATTCCATGCCTCTGTCGGGCACTTAAGTGGATCAAAAACTTCCAAAAGGTGCCTGAAACACACTAGAAATGGCAGAAATGCCTTGGAGATGATGCTTACTGCATCATATGACGTTTCCAAGTTGTTTTGTACTTGTTTTGGCATTTTTGAGAATTTTGGTTACTAGGATGTGGCCATACTCTAGGTGTTTCTTGCAACTTAGCACTATATATATGGCAAATAGTTTGCCCAAGAGTGCTTGAAATTTAGATTTCAGTGATTATGATTATTGTTAACTTATTTTCCTGTCGAGGAGACATTAAGGTAAAGCCCTTTTTCAATACTTGGAAATTTGAATTGGACATTTTAAATATGCATTCTTCAAAAATCTATCTTTAGGATCCATCACATAAGATACTTTTATGTGATGGACCCTAAAGACAAATTTATGAATAATTCTACTCACAAAAGCCTCCATTCAAATATATGCATTCTTGTTGAAAATTCATATTAATTTTTCTTTTAATTAGGTATATTGTGATCGGTAACATATTCCCAATTGGCAAGCATATCCAAATCCGACATATGATGTGGTTTTTTAAGGTATGTTGGAAATTGTTTAATATGCCACATTTACCCATTTCTATTACCCTCCAAACATCAAAGTTTGATATATTTAATGCCACCTGAAATTTTTGAACAAACAAAAACAATGTGTTGAAATTTGTGTAGCTTGAGAGGTACTCCACAAGTCTCGGGTGCTTGAATTGTTAGGGGAAAACCCATAAAAGATGTGTTTTTGGGCCAAGTACCCAAGCCTGGGGATTTTGGACCTAAAGTGTGGGCTTAAAACCAAGAAAATAAATTTATTTTGTTTTTCTGAGGCATGTAGGCTTAGGTCGACTAGCTAGGCCAAGGGGCATGACTGTTGGGGTTTCACACCCCATGATCAAGTATAAATAGAGGCCAATGGAGAGGCCACATTGGAGTGCGAGATCATCTTGTGAGTAAGAGAACCTCATCCCTAAGGTGAATGAAAACCCAGAAGAGGACGAGTTGGAGAGGTTTGTTTCTGTGCTTGAAGAAAGAGCTGTGTTCAAAAAGAGAGGCTGAGTATCTGTCCTAAAAGGTTGAGGGTTCTATGCTAGCTGAGTGTTGGAAATAAGTTGTTTTGTTTTGTTTTAAGAGGCCAAATTTTTGTAGTGAGGACCGCAGGCAAATTAAAGATGGTCATAGGTTGGCATAACCCTATGAGCAGGGCCGAGGGTTTGCAGAGACTAAACGAACCTGATCTTGGGTAATTGAAGCAGGCCGAGGTATTATCAGGTGAGATTGAAAGTGTTCAGGACGTCTGTTTATACATAGCATTTGGGGCCTCAGGAGGGGGCCTGAAGGTGTAGAAGAAGTAGATTGCATGGCCTCAGGAAGGAGGCCATAGGTAGCTTCAACAAGCTGAGTTTGTGGATAGCATGGAGGGCTGATATAGGGCTAGAAAGTGGAGTTTGTTAGGAAATGGAAGGCCTAATATCAAGGTGATTGATGCTGATAAAGTACAAAGGGCTAAAGGAGGATTCCTTTTGTGAGCAAGCAGTTTGAAAATGATCTAAAAGGAGTTGATCTTTGTGTGACAAGGAGGCAAAGGACTGCCAGGTACAAAGGACAATCAAGGACTGAAAGGGATGATTGCTAAGGAGGGTCAACCAGTAAGTAAGTCAAGTTCTTTGTCTTTGTTTTGTCGACAGTTGAGGGTCTGAAGGATTAGACCTCAAGCCCTATTTGTATTCTTTTGTATTATAACATTTGTATCAGGGTTCAAAAGGCCATGATCCCTGGTACAGGAGCCCTATGTTTGTTTTATTGATGGATTGATAAGAACAAGTTTTGAGCCATATATATCTTGTGTACTTTGTTAATTTCACTGCTAATGTTTTCTGTTGTGCAAAGCTATTCATTATTGAGCACTACTAGTGTGTTTATGTGTTGGTCTGGTCATAGACCAAACCTAGAGTGCAAGGGAATTTCAACATGGTATCAAAGCTACTTTAAAGAGCAGTTGGATCAGAGTGTGTGCAAGGATCAACTTAAGAGGGCGCTGAGTTCCTTTGAGTTGACTTGTTTTTGAAGGACAATGAACTTGTCAAAGATGGTGACTGACTTGAGGTACGAGGATCGGTTGGATGGGCTATCCAACTATTGCCCATGGAAGGAAAGAATCAAGCTAATGTTGCTGGTTAATGATCTATGAGAATTTGCTGACAAGTAGATTTCCAAACTTACAGATGCAACTAAATTGGCAAGGCATTAGAAGTCGTATGAAAAGGCCAAGTTGATCATTCTTGATGGAGTCAAGGATCGCTTGATACCTCATCTCACTAGGAAGAACACTACATGGGATATGTGGAAGGCTCTGCAAGACATGTTTCAGAACAACAACAAGAACCGAAAGATGGTATAAAGAGAGAAGCTTAGGGAAATCAAGATGACAGATGGAGAGAATGTGACTTTATATCTTACAAGGGTTTAACAAGTTTGTCACGAGCTTAGTTCCATTCTTGATAATGTTCTAGAAACTGAATTAGTGAGGACTGCCTTGAAGGGATTCTACGAGGAATGGAAGCCATTTATCAAAGGAATAGTCTCTCGAGAGAAGTTACATGATTGGAACAAGTTATGGGATGATTTTATCCAAGAGGAACTTCGGGATGAGGATCTTCAGAAGAAGAATTCTGATGAAGAGAATATGGTTCTCGCTAGTAAGCTGAAGAAGGGCAAAGGGAAGTTCGACAATGGCAAGAAGAAGAAAGACTTGAGTTAAGTGAAATGCTTTACATGTGGCGAGTTTGGTCATTATGCAAGTAAGCGTCCGCAACGGAAGAAAGGAGGGAATGAGAAGAAGCAAGAAGCAATGACTGCTACCTCAGCTATAGAACAAGATGATTCATTGAGAAAGTTCGATGAGGAGTTTTCTTTGATCTCTCATTTCTTATAAAGCACCATTCATGAGGGTGCATGGTTCATAGATAGCAAAGCGTCGAAGCATATGATAGGATTTCGGGAAGTATTTGAGAGCTTGACCGAATGGAAGTCTCATCTACACGTGAAGATTGGTGATAAGAATCAGAAGGCATTCAAAGGAGTCGGGATTGTACCATTCAAGATGGAGTCAGGAGGGCTGCTGTGAGTCCATGATGTAATTTGGGTACTGCAGCTCAAGTGCACTATGTTGTCAATCTCAGTGATTGAGGCTAAGGGGCTTAAAGTTGTGTTCCGGGATGGAAAGGTGATGCTCAAGCCTCGTGGCTCTAATTTTGGTTTAGGAGTAGTTCTTGGAGTTAGGGAGAATAGTCTGTATAGGCTAAAGGGCAAGCCTATTGACAAAGGGAAGAAGAAGGTTCCTGAGACTCGGGGGGAGTCAAGTTCAAGAGGGAGTTTGCAGGTTCATAGGGAGAATCCACAACCCAATACGAGAGCATGTTGAGAATGAAGAAAGGAGACTTCTACAACTGACAAGGGGGAACCTTGGAATGGCTTAGCCTTAAAGCCTATGACGAGAAGAAGAAGCAAGAGGATTCTAGTGGCAAGGACACATCCAAGAAGAGTGTTGTTCATACTCTAGGTTATGCTTCTGTGATGGATAAGGAAACATACGATGATTATTGGAGAGCAATCATGAAGGATGATTATTGGCCAGTATGGGAAGATGAGATGCTTCTGAGGAATGGAAGTACCTCCCTCGCTAAGGGGAGTGTTGAAAATTGTGTAGCTTGGGAAGTACTCCCACAAGTCCTAGGTGCTTGATTTGTGAGGAGAAAACCCACAAAAGATGTGTTTGTCGGCAAAGTATCCAAGCCTAGGGATTTTGGACCCAAAGTGTGGGCTTAAAACCAAGAAAATAAATTCACTTTTTTTTTTGAGTCATGCAGGCTCAGGTAGGCCAGCTAGGCCAAGGGACATGACTGTTGGGGTTTAACGCCCCATGATCAAGTATAAATCGAGGCAAATGGAGAGGCCAAAATATTGGAGTGCAAGATCATCTTGTGAGCAAGGGAACATTAGCCCTAAGTAGAACCGCAACCTAGAAGAGAGAGGTCTGTTCTTGTGCTTGAAGGAAGAGTTCTATTCAAGAAGAGAGGCCGAGTATCTATCCTAGAAGGTCGAGGGTTTTGTGCTAGCCGAGTTCTAGAAAGAAGTTGTTTTGTTCTGTTTTAAGAGGCCAAAGTTTTGTAGTGAGGACCACAGGAAAATTAGGGCTGGCTATAGGCTGGCCTAGCCCTAGGAGCAGGGCCGAGGGTCTGTAGAGACTAAATAGACCTGTCCGTGGGTAATTTGAAGCAGTCTGAGGTCATCTCAAGTGACACCGAAAGTGTTTAGGAGGTCTATTTATACGCAACAATTGGGGGTTCAGGGGGGGCCCGAAGGTGCAAAAGAAGTAGATTGCAGGGCCTCAGGAAGGAGGCCGCAGGCAGCTACAGCAAGCTGAGTTTGTGGACAACAGGGAGGGCTGATACAGGGCTGGAAAGTGGAGTCTGTTAGGCAAAGGAAGGCCTAACAACAAGGTGATTGATGTTGATAAAGTACAGAGGACTAAAGGAGGAGTCCTTATGCGAGCAAGCAGTTTGATAGTGATCTAAAGGGAGTTGATCTCTGTGTGACAAGGAGGCAAAGGACTGCCAGGTACAAAGGACAATCAAGGAATGAAAGAGCTGATTGTTTAGGAGGGTCAACCAGCAAGTAAGTCAAGTTATTTGTCTTTTTTTTTTGTGGATAGTTGAGGGTATGAAGGATTAGACCTCAAGCCCTAGTTGTATTCTTTTGTATTATAACATTTGTATCAGGGTTCTAAAGGGCCATGATCCCTGGTACGGGATCCCTATGTTTGTTTTATTGATGGACTGATAAGAACAAGTTTTGGGCCATATATATCCTGTGTACTTTGTTGATTTCACTGCTGATATTTTTCATTGTGCAAAGTTGATCACTGCTAGTGTGTTTATGTGCTAGTCTAGTCATAGACCAGACATAGAGTGCAAGGGAATTTCAATACAATGTTTGGGCAGTTTTTTTAAATAGGTATTCTAAGTTACTGGGGGCAGTAAAAGTGGGTAGAACCTATTTTTTCAGGGCAGTTTTCTGAAGTGGAACTTGATTTCTCCAAATTCAAGTTCAATTTCCTGAAGCTAGTATTTGATTTCTTCAGTATTTGGTCATTTATAATAAGTATTTGAATTCTCCAAATCTTAGGGTGATTTGCTAACCAGGCACTATCTACCTGCAAGAAATGAGGAATACAATGATATTTTGGATAGATTTATGTGCCCACTCAATGTCCTTTGCTCAAAACTAGGATTGCACAAATTTGGGGAGTTTTTGCTCTTGGACATTAGTTTTGAGTCATGATTTTTACAAGGCAAGTGTATATTCATCATATATCTTCATTAATAATATGAATGGTATTTTTATTGAATTTTTGTTGGAAATGTTGCATTGGATTAGGTAAAGTTTGAGATAAAGGTAAGCAAGAGTAAAAATGTTGGTACTGTGGTGGGTATATTTGTTTTTGCGCTTAAGTAGGGATATATTAGTATTTGGGTTTCTTGGGTCATCTGGGAATGGCTTGGGTTGCTTCTATTGTCTAATAGGCAAAAGATAAGGATTGAACCGTCAATGTCCTTTAAGTATGGGGAGCCAAGGGAGTCACATAATGCCCACTTTAGTGTTTGGAAGTGATAATAAGAGATCATTAAGATTATCCCATGATGACCAGTTGCATCCTTACATATTTAATCATAATATTATTTTTTCAAACTCTTAGAACATAGATATTGGAGTATGGTCACCAAATCCAGTGTTAGTCCTCATAATATTCTAATGTTTGCACAAATTGGAGGGATGAGAAAAAGTGAGGATGTCTTCCTTAAATCTGTGCCCAGGTTTATATCACCCTAGGTCAAATGGTTCGAGTTCAAATCAGGGCAAAGGAATATAGCTGCTCGTATATAAACTACATCATATTGTTATCAGGGGAAAAGGAATACAATTGCACATATATAAACTATATCTTCTATTTGTTTTCAAGTGGAAAGGAATCAAGCCACCTAAATATAGTTATATAATATAGCCATCTTTTTTATGGATACTCTTAACTGGTTTTTTAATCGACTAGTTGATGCAGATAGAATAGGGGGCAAGGAATATAATTGCCCGTATATAAACTACATCATACTGTTGTTGGAGAAAAATGAATGTAGCTACTTGTATATAAACTATATAATACAAGTGCCTTTTTTATGCATATTGTCATTGTTTTTTTATTGAGATGTTGATTCAATTATAACCTACAATGACAGGTGGAGGCATCCAATCACTATATTTTGCTTATATCATTTGTGGATTTTATAGGCTGAACCTAAATGAAGTAGGGTTTTAGGTTGAGGTTCGCTGAATTTCGAACCTAAATGTTCAAATTTGGGGAATGTTGTAACATAGGAGTTACCCATAAATACATATTTATAATATTTGTTTTATGTTTTGATCTATGAGTGATTGTTTCTATCAAAACAATTTTTAACCAAGTAGTCATAAGCTAAAATTCAACTTCATATTGGGGATTGTAGGAGGTAGAGAGGATGTTGGCTTTGGAACAAGAAGAGGATGCTAATGCTATGCATATGAACTTGTAGAAGTCTAGTATGTTTGCATTGCATACACATTTTGTAGCTATTTATTTTGTCATGATGCATTATGATTACTTTTCACCATAGCACTCTTTCTGCATGTAGTTGTATGGCTGCAATTGCATGTTTGCACACCTTTAGGCACATGTTTATTCTTGTTTCCACTAATTAGAATTGTGTTATTGATCTCAACATATGTCCAAGATAGTAATCTAGACTGATTGAAATGCATGTATTCTTCTCTTGTAGTCCACTTATTCCCTAATTGTACTTTGACCACCAGAATCTTGCTATTTTTTTCTAGTAGTTTTGGAGGTTAGTGACTATATTTTCGTACACCCATTTGCGAATCTGGAGAATTAAATTGTTTTGTATTTTGGTTATGGATCAACTGATTTTTGTTAGAAATAATGTTTGAAATTGTTGAAAGAACTGGGTCACACATTGTTGAAGCTTTTAAGAAAAATGAGGTTTTGGCTATGTACCTGTTCGTAACAATACAAGGAAAATTATGGTGCATATTGAACAACGAATTTTTGGATGGAATCATATTACACTTGTATGTTGACACAGTTTGTCTCTATTATCATCCTGATGTTTGAAAAAGAGATTGCAGGCTTCAATTTTGCATGATCAATCAAGCATTCCATGAGGAAAAAGGGATACATTTCTCTAAAATATTATCATATCAAAAGCTATAAATGAGAGAAATCAGCTCAAAACACGCAATCTCCAATCACAATCTACGATGACAAAATTATAACACACTGGAAAGTCTACCCATAGGCCTGTGTTATTTCAGTGTCATTAATTCACCAAATTGATGCAATTCTCAGTTTATACAAAAACTCATTTATTGCATTGGATTTCTAGGAATATGATCATGGAGACTACCACAATAGAGCATCAACGTGTGTTGTTGATCACATGGCTTTCATTATTAATAATCATGGATCAAAGATAAGGATGCTTGACCATGTTAATTCCATTTTCCATACTTGCAATTACTGAAACATTATTGCTCCAACTTTAAACGATACTTAGGTTTTGGCCTTTGAACCATAATATTGTAAATAATTATGTTTATTTTTTTAGATCTAGAATATTTTCTTGTTATGTTTTGGATGCAAGTCCTTACATTGGGTTTTGTGAAATTTTAAAACTTGTAAAATACAGAAAATTGATTTGAATTGGCATGGATTGTGTTAATGTCGCTACTTATCCATGGTCTCGCATGTTCACCATATTCATTGCAAAGTTTTATCCATCTACTGAGCCTGATCTCCAAGGAGAACAAAAGTTTACGGAATGGCATGTAGACTTATGGAATGGTGTTGACACTTATGGTTCTGTTTCCATCTTGAATATAATCAAGCCAGCCTTGAGCCCATAGATAAGGATGTTGAAGAAGGCAAATTTTATTGGGCCGAGCACAACTATTTCTTAAGTTCATTTTGCCAATCCAAGGGAATGCCCAACAATAATGTTAGCATCCTGTTACCCGCCACTTTGTGGGTGATATCCATGAGAGAAATTTTTCTCCATGATGAGCCTCAGCCAGTAGCCAACACTCCCTTGATGCCTCTTACTAGCTCGTTGTGCCATTTCTCTGCCACCAAAGCCAGCCATGTGGTCCCTCACCCACATGTATTGATTGTATGTTTGAGGGTGGGCCTCCTGAATCTAAAGGTATGTCTTGTCATTTGGTAATTGGGTATTGGGTTTACTTATCATGGATACTTTTGGGTATGGATTGGTGGGGGGATTTGGCAGAAAGAGTTGGCTTAGTTTGTGCTCCTGTCCCCTTGATCTCTTTTGGTTGTTACCGTGAGATCTTAGTCCCGTGGGATTTTCTTTATTGACCATTTGGTTCTAGGCTGGTACTGCTTGGGAAACCCTGACTTTGGGTGCGTGGTCCTGCTCCTTTACCCGCACATATTACTCCCTTTCCACTCATTATACCCCCATTCATCTTTTCTCCCACCTGGGTCCACATAGGGCTAGCCTCCCCTTCCCCTTACCCTCACCTTGGGTTAGGCCTAGAATGATGCCCCAGAGGTTGAAGCAACTAAAAAAGAAGAAAAAGCATAATTGGCCACATTTAACAGGAAATTGTACCACAAAATGCAAAATATGGCCGGGCAAAAATAACTAGCACGTGGGCAAAATCCGAAACATGATATCTACCCAATCCATGGCCATTACCTTGGTTCCGTAAGCCCTAAATGAGCCTCCTCTATCATTCAGGAACCCATGATTGTCCCAACCCCTGGAGGGCAATGAATCACCCTACCTCAAAAGGGGTAGTCACTGTTATATTATACACATCATGCTCTTATCCTTTGAGCCCCGAGCAATTAATTAAAGAAAATTCATAAAAGGCAAAGGGCATATAAAGAAGGGTGGAAAAACAAGGATGGGGCACCTCATGTACCACGACTGATCCCTCCTATACACCTATGCCCCGTTATGTGGCCCAGGGTTGTTCCTCTCATTCCTTATTCCATCTCACCTATTTGTCACTTGCCACCCCCATTAGAAGGGTGTACCTTAGACATACTATCCCCTCTAAGGGCTAAAACCACCTAATAAGGTACTTGGCTAACCCCCTTTGGAGATTGGAGACACTAGCACATGCTAAAGCCCACTACGGAAGGGCATGCCATTATGAAGTGCCCACTTTGTTATCCATGGTTTTTTAGCTCCTTTACCCGATTATTCTAATGACTGGTTGTACTGGAAGCCTAGGGGACGCATTGGATCTTATGCAGGATTGCAGGTGGTTTCCATTTGGGTATGGCTACCCTATATGGGATCCTGACGCCTAGAGGTCCACATTGGCACATGTAGGGTGTGCATAGAGAGCCATGGGCCTCACAGTAGTAGAAAACACTCCATAGATCTTCATGGATGTGCAGAGACTACTAGCGATCCACTTTTGGGACGATGGCGACATGATTGGTACATTATGCCCAACAGGCCCCCACAGGAGCCCACGCTCTTGGCATGTGTCCCAGCGCTTGTACGATGTCATGGCAGCATTCATTCGACCACCTGGACCATTGCAGAGGATCTACAGACATCTCCGATTCATATGGAGACCCATGGGGTCATTGATGTGCCCTCAAACCCATTAAGAGCACCACAGGTCTACTACTTGGAGAACAAGGGGCCACCCCCTTGTCCATCATATTTTCGAGGAATTTATTCCTCAATATGGCACTTCATGATTTTGTTAAGCCTTTGGAGGGACCTACAACATGCATACATCATTAATTGGCCCCTTGTGAGGCTTGTTTTACATTATGAGCTACTAGTATGGCGGGCTTGTTACCATTAGGGGTTATTATTTGCACATTATTTTATCATTAAGGGCCCATAGCCTAATTCAAACTCATTAGGAGGCTATATATTGATGTTAGATACATTCATTTGTACATCACTTGACTTGGGATCTCTCTAATCATAGAGAATTTTCGCACTTTTTCCTTGGTGGATAATTTTATAGATGGTTGAATTTTGATGTATGGATTTGAGCTATTTCTCTTGTCAGCTTTATTGAGCAAACAAAATGTTGGTTGGATATACTCTATAACGTTGCAAGTAAATTTTGATGCTATTATTCTTGTCGCTGCATGCTGCTAAAATTAGGGCTAATTGTTGCATTATCGAAATGTGGAATTGAGAATGTTTTAGCTAATTTAATGTATGGGCCAATGTTATATGAATGAAATAACCTAGAGATTTATTTATCTTGAGAAACTTGCATCATTTGCTTTGAAGTATAAATGCTTGAAGGTCACTTTTCTTTTCTTTTCTCAACATTGGACTAAGTTGACTTTCTGGGCCTCCTTGATCAAGAAACCAAGTTCTTACTCATCATTATCCTTGTCTCCATATCCCTAAGTGAACTAGGCACTGATCCCAAAAAAGGGTGATCATTTCAACCCCCCTTTTAACCATTTTCCCCTTCTTCCCCAAGTCTAGCCCCATTAGGTCACCTAGGGCATCAATTTCCCGACAATTGGCCCAGAGAAAAAAATCGATCTCCTCAAGGCTACTGCGCTGGTGTGTCCCCTCCCTCTCCTCCAAATTTAAGGCCATTTTGATAGTGGAATATCTGGGAATCCCAAGCCCTAGCTCTAGGATCGAATCTTGCCTAGGCATCCCCAAGGCTAGACACTAATAGGATCAATTCACCCCTTTAAAGTAAATATTCTTGTTTGGTCCTTTCCCCTCATCTTATCCAGGACAGGAACATCATTGGTTATTACATTCCATCCCCGAACTTGGGCTAGGTCCACTTGGCCCCGTGTGGTCCCACTTCTCAATAAAGAATATTTGTCAAAAACCATTTGGGAGTCCAAGTTTCCAAGGATGATAGGGATTGAGAAACTCCTTTATAAGCCTATTCTTTCTCCCTCAACCCTCCAATCCTCACCCCTTACCCCCGGTGGACCAAGTCCCTTGCTTATAGAGCAAGCAAGTTCCATTCATCACTCCATCCTTGGTAAAGGGTTTTCAGGGTCACTCCTCACTTCTCCATTGGAATCTACCCTATCAAAGTGATCCCTACACTACTAGGACTCCTCCCATCGTTGAAAGTCCGTAAAGAGCAGGGAGACTTAGATGTGGTGACAGTGGGCTAAGCCTCCACCGTTGCCCTTGACCTAACAATTGCCCTCTTAGGAACCCTTTTTAGGCCTCTTGTTGGTTTGAGTGGTAACATATCCCCTTTTCGTGTCGGAGTCACTGTCAATCCTTTTTGATATAAGATTGTCATTGATGTCAACCCAAACAACACCAAAAGATGCCCTGCCTTTTGTTGACTAATATGACATGGAAATTCATGATTTTTTTGTTGTTAGGATCATCTTTGATGGATTCTCGTCGTCGCGCTGTTTCCAGTGGTATGTGGCACGTCTCGAGAAGCCTCAGATTTGTGAGTTATGCTTGTTTAAAGTCAAAGGACCCAATTTGTGGGTAAAACCCCCAAATGGTGGTGATGTGGCTCTCTACCATTGGCCAACTCATCATTCAAATCAAGGTAGTAGGGATTTTCATCAATGTTGTGGTTAAAATGTTTCATGGAGGGTCTCAAAGATTAAATTTTGAAATTATAGACCATGAGGGGTTTTTTCTCAAGTTAAAGTATTAAAACTTGCTCCCCAAGGGAAAACGGTTTGATACCTTGAGCTTCAAGATTTCAAAACTTGAATTCTAAAATATAATTCTCCCTCCAAGGCAGAAATTTGGTTAGCTTCTTGAGAGCCCCTTCAAAATCTATTTAAGGACCTTGATTAGCTCTCCTAAGGTAATACTAAATGCACATCATTTGAAATTCCTCTCTGAGATACTTCGGCCCTGTGGATACCAAGCTATATCAGATGAGACGCTTGGTTTTGGAAGGGTTATTTCACATTTTTTGCAGGAAAACGAAGATCATTGGAGGCTCATCCTTTTGGGTTCAATGTTTTCTTTGTATTTCTCTTGTGCTTTGTTTTGGTATTTTGGGATTCATTGTATGATACTGTGGGTGACCTAAAGAATTTTGAAGCAACCTTGTTTTATATCTGGAATTCGGTCCTCTCAAGGGAAATATCACTGTGTACAAGGATCAAATGTTATTGAAGATTGAAATTTTTGAGGCTTCATTCACTAAAGTTTTTGTTGGATTAAAGGAACAATTATTTGGCCCTCATTAGGGCATCCATCTCTGGAAATCAATAGAGGTTCAAATGGCTTCTCCTCTCTGAAACAACAAAGCCTTATTTTTAGCTTTTTAGGGCACTCATCAATTTAGAGGTATTAAACGGACTATCGTTTAAGGTCAAGCCCTAAAGAAGATTCGTTACACAATTTGCAAGGAGCTTGATCTAAGCAGACACACCTCAAACTACATAAGACCTGTGGTGGAAAATTAAAACAAGACACCTCTGCGATTTATTGCACAATAATCTAAATATCTACAACCTAGGTACTTCAGATTTTTGTTTTGTGAAGACAATATGAGGGTTTGGTGTTTGTATTAAGCATCAATCCTTGAAGATAATAGGGCTTAAAGCCCAAAAAATGCTAGTCCTCTTGGATAACCATGAAGAGTTTGATCTATAGAAATTAATCGAGTAATTGTTATTTTGGTAGTGATATCTACGTCTTTGACTCTTGTTGAGACGAGATAAGGTCTAACTGACCTGCGGACCTGAAGTTAAAATCCTGATACATATATTACAATGACGTATTCCTTCAAGGATCAAACCGTGGATTGTTCATATTAATACATGCTCGAAACTGTTGAGAAATGTAACTAGTATAAGTCTTCATAATTGTATTTGGGTCATGATGTGATGTATTTGTCAAAAAAGAAAGAAAAATAAAATTTATTATAAAAGAAAAATTATTTATGAGCATGGGTTTTATGCTTTATTTATTTTATTTCTAGGTCAAAGCCTCCATTGAAGGCTTCTAGGGTTGAGTCATGAGTCTATGCCCTTGTCATTATGGTCTAGACCCTTATTGAGCATTTTGTATCAAAGAAATAAAATTATTTTGATGTGATTTGGTCATCTACACCTCCACCATCAAGTTGACCTGCGCACTCTACAAGTCGGCCTCAAGATCCTCATTTTGACCTCAAAGAACAACTTCAAACCACTATATATTGCAAAGGATTTGACCTAGTATAGAGACAACCAAGTGGAATTCGATCTGCAACTTTTCAGTGAAGAAGAAGGTTGCGAAGAAGCCTAAAGAGAGAAGAAAAAGTATAGTGAAGAAGAGGATGTTGAAGAATGTAACTAGGTTCGGTCTTCATATTTATATTTGAGTCAAAGAATGAAAATGCTTTTATTATTATTATTACAATGACTTATTAAAGCATGGGTTTCATGCTTGGGTCATAATTTTATAGGTCATAGTCCCCATTGTGAACTTCTAGGTTGTATACTAAGTCATTAGAGTCATTGTCCATTTAATGTGACCCTTCTTGGGCTTTTGTATCATGTAAAAAGATTTATTATTGAGTAAAAAATGTATTTTGTCACCTCCACACCAAGTCGGCTCTAACCTGATGCAGTCGGCCTACAAGAGGACAATTCGACCCACATAAGAGGCTATATATACAAGAGCAGTTCAATATATTTGGACATCAACTCAACAAGTTCAATACACATCAAGGAAGTGCATAAAAAGGGCGAAGTTCAAGGGGAAGAAGGAAGAAGTACAAGTCAAAGTTTCAAGTCTCTCTCTCTCTCTCTCTCTCCCTCTCTCTCTCTTATGCAAAGTTACTAGGCTATTTGCTGGATTGAAGTTCTGCTACTGGGAGGGTTGAAATTCTGAAAGCGCTGGGTCGAAGATTTTGCTGCTGGAAGGTCGAAATTTTGGATTTGTTGGGTCGAAGTGCTGCTGCTGCAAGGTCGAAGATCTAGATCGAAGTTACTGGAAGGATGAATTGACTTGGTGGTTGGAAGAGGTTTGTGTCTAGGTTGAAGAGTCTTGTATTATCTCATCTTAACTACTGCAGGAAGAAGTTTGAGTGGGTTTTCCCCTAGATAGGGGTTTTGCCCTAGCATAGTGCCTACATCTTGTGTCTCTTGTTCTTGTGACCTTTAGACACACATAATTTGGTAATTGCCTAATGAAATATAATATAATAAAGATATTAAAGAAGCCAATATAATTCACAAGTAATTATCAAGAAAGAGAAATCTAACCCTAATACGACTAGCATTGATTTCTCAACAAAGGAGACTCCTGTTTAAAGAAAGGAAGCCGAAAATGTCTATCTTTTTGTCACGTGTAAGAGGACTGAAGCATTGTAGGGCCGAAGATGCAGGATTGTGACTGCAGGATGAGTTACAGAGGGTCGAAGCCCTGTTTGATCAACTTAAGGGCTGACTTGAGTTGACCCCTCTTTGATGGATTATGTCTTGATTTGAAGGAAGATTCGTAAGGGCTGACTCGGTGGATGGAGGAAGGTCTTGGTTTTAGTCAAAGGGTCTTGATTGTCTCATTTGATTTGGTTCTTGAAGAAGAAAATAGATTTTTGAGTTTTCTCCTCAAGGAGGGGTTTTTCCCTGGCTGAGAGCCCACTTCGTGTGTCCTTGATATTCATGTTTATAGTTTTGATAGTTGCTTGATGATAAGAAGATAACAAAAGACATTAAAAAAGATAACAAGTAATTCAAATAAATCACAAGTAATTATCAATATAGTTTTTTTTGTGCCTTTAATATTTTCTAACATGGTATCAGAACTAAGGAGAAATATAAAGGAAAAGGAAACCTGAAGATCTTTGGCTCTATGCAAGGAAGAAAGAAATCTTAAAGTCCCAATGTATTAAAGGCTACAAAGAGTAATGCCAGCCATACCTTGCATGGATGACACTAATTAGGCTGAAATTGTAGAGAAAGGATATATGGTTGAAACAATTTTGAGTATACCTAGTAATCCAAAGATGAAAAACATGCTACTGTTGCAGGGCAATACAAACCTCTGTCATAAGGATCCGAATACTTCTAATTGTAGATGATAACAATCTTTGCTACACTATATGTGATGAAATTCAAATTCAAAAGATAGATTGAAGATTTAGGTAAAGACCTTCAAGTCATCTTAGTGATATGAAGTCACAAAGTCCTGAAAGGAATTTACCTTGCATAACAATCTTTATGATGCAAATACATGATGCGAAGTTTATCTTGCAAAATATAACAATAACATATATATTTAGGAAGTTTCTGCAATACTTAGACCAAATTTGCAAAAAGAGTTGAATGTAGTTCTAAGCACAACAAAGGAGGATCCAATGCTCTATCTTGAAGTTCTATCATAAGGACACGAAACCCTAAGGCCACTATCCAATAATTGCAGTTGATACTATATAATGTGAATTGTTGATCAGTAATCCGAATATGAAATCTTGACTCAACAAGGATCACAAATGAACTACAATGAGTTCGAAACATAAAGGTTGTATCCATATTCAAGGGAGCATGTTCGAAGAAAATCCTTGAAGTAGTCCTTTAACTTGGCATCTTTGGAAAAAGAAGATCATGACATTTTGCAGCAGACATGGAGGACTAAGGTGAGCAATCCTTGAGGTAAGTATAATTGTTTTTATCATAGAATTATCTAATCCTTATTAAATTAAGGTTCTCAAAATTACTTTTTTTGGTTTTAGAGGTTTGTAATGTTGAAAAAGTTGTTGGTATCCAATTTCTTGTAAAATTTAGTTGGTTGAGAAACCCTAACCCTATTTTCTTTTGTTCCCTCATAGAAACCCTAGTTTTGGTCTCTAGGGTTTGTAGGTAGTCTAGAAAGAAATTCAATAACATAGTAAGTATAAAATTGGATGCGAAACCCTAGAATTGATATTTTAGGGTTTGGCTCTGAAAACCCCTAGTTTGTGATCATGCACTTGTATACTTTTGGTGGTACTTGTCAAGAAAATGTTACAGGCACATAAATAAATATGCCATGCTTCACAGTAAGAGGGAGCTCTTCAAGAAGAAGCTTTCACATTGCTACAAAAGATTAGTATCATTTTTAGCTTTATCTTTGTTGTCCTTTATATTGTATTTTCCTTGGAAGGACTAAGCATGTAGGTATATCATTAAGAATAAGGAGTGTGACTAGATTAAGAGAGAGTCTTCAAAAGGAGACTTATAAGAAGTTTTGTTGCAAAGGAAGTCCCTCAATAGAAAACCTTACAAGGGTTGTTACAAGAGCAACTCTAGATATGTAAAATTGCAAGATGTGTAGCAGATAAGAAGGTACAATCATTTTGAAATTTGCTTTATATTATTAACTCTCTCATGTTGAGGTTTTTGCTATAGAATCATAAAGATTCTTATGTTGTTACAGATGATTGATCTTTAGATCAAATCAATCATTGTCATACTATCCATCGTTAACTTTGGTAAAACTCTAATCTTTAGGGTTCACTATAAAGCCTTACTCTACTTAGGGTTTGTTGATAAAGTCTAGAACTTATGATGAAATCCTACTCTCTTGATGTTTAGGGTTTGGTAATGTTATAATAAAAACCCTATATTTTTAGGGTTTGATGATTTAGGGTTTAAAACCCATGTAAAAATGAAAGATCGTAGGAATGAAACCCTAGGTGTATATGCTTCTGTTTGATTGAAACCCTAGCTTGGTTGAACTATTGTATATCTAACATTAAAGTTTTTATGTTTGTATCTAGGGTTTACGATAAAACCCTAGTACTGATTGATATAAGTTTCTAGGGCATGATAATGAAACCCTAGATGATTTCCCTATGATTGAAATCCTAACTTGATTTAGTTGTTAATATCTAAGGCTTTAGTCTGGATGACAGAATCTAGGGTTTGTGACAAAAACCCTAGAAAAAGTAGTTGTGAAAGTCTAGGGCATGAAAAATGTAAACCTTGTTTGTAAACCTAACTAGGCTATATCTAAGTTTTTATTACCCTAGATGTTCTCATTGTGATGAAATGATATCCCTTGTTTAATGACTTCATGCTACTGTACATATATATTTGTGCTTGGTTGTACTTGTTAAAGATTTGTAGGTACATAGTCTTCAAGATCTTGAAGATGCTTACTTACCTCATATTTGATGATGATGATGAGCATGATGGAAAGAGGGAGTTGTAAGAATCCTGATAACATTGAAGTTTACATAATGATCGATAGATGACCTTGTTACCATATGAACATAAGGAATGATGATCCTGAAGGAATGAAGTTTTGGAAGGTTGAAGTTCTTCGATGATATGATAAAGTGAAAGAAAGAGCCTGTGTGGCTATGTTGTTAATGATTTGTCCCCTAGTAAAGAAGAAGCTTGGATAAAGAAAAGTGTATAACTCCCTAGTTAAGACTCAAGAGGGAGGGCATATTGTGACAATTATAATGAAGATTTTGAAGAAAGAATGAGATTGGAGAAAGGCTAAAGCACTATAGATGGTTATTCGTGATTAATGAAGTTGTGAACAAAACTTGGATGTTTTGGAAGAAGTGTTGAGATTGAGTTTGGTGCTGCTGGAGAAGCTGAAGAAGGAAGCTTCCATTGAGATGTGTTTGGATATTGTGATGACCTAAGCATCATTAGAATAGTTGAAGACCCCAGAGTTTTCATGCTAGCAAACAAGAACATATATATTGGAAGTTTGATACTAGTTGGGGTTGTGAAGCTACTAGATGTTCTAATGGTTGAATAGGTAGGTGTTGTATGGATCTCTCTCTGAGAGGTTTTGAATATTTAACAAGCATGCTTGGATTGATGATTGAGAGGGAGAGATGAAGCACCCTAAGATTGTTTGTATGATGGTACTTGGGAGGACATCTTGGTCGATCGTTGATGATGTCTTGGTCCTGGTGAAGGAGGGTATCCTTAGTCTTGTGGAGCTCGAACCTTGGATATGATACCTAGATCCCTGAGGGTTATTGTTAGGGTTGGAGCCTGATGGTACCTATAGTGGCAGATCCTTGGATAAAAACTTAGTCTCTGTTATTATCTTAGATCCTTGCATGAGTGTATGACAATAGTGTTGTGACACTTGGATCTTTGATGTGTTGGATACCTTGGTAGTTAGGGTATTTCTAGCATTGTGTATGCTGATGTCTCTTTGTACTCTTCTTGAACACTTCAAATTGAGGTCAACCTTGTAAAGGTTGAAAAATTATGAATACCTCCCTAATTAAGCTGGAGTGTTGAGAAATGTAATAACTAGTATCGATATTCATAATTGTATTTGGGTCATGATGTAATGTATTTGCCAAAAATAAAGAAAAAGAAAATTTATTATAAAAGAAAAAATATTTATGAGCATGGATTTCATGCTTTATTTATTCTATTTCTAGGTGAAAGCCCCCATTTAAGGCTTGTAGGGTTGAGTCATGAGTCTATGTCCTTGTCATTATGGTCTAGACCCTTATTGGGAATTTTGTATCAATGAAATAATTTTTTTTGATGTGATTTGGTCATCTACTCCTCCAACATCAAGTTGGTCTGCTCCCTCTACAAGTCAACCGCAAGATCCTCATGTCGGCCTCAAAGAACAATTTCAAACCAATATATTGCAAAGGATCTGACCTACTTTGGAGACAAGCAAGTGGAATTCAATCTGCAACTTTTCAGTGAAGAAGAAGGATGCGAAGAAGCCTAAAGAGAGAAGAAAAGGTATAGTGAAGAAGAGGGGACTCCTGTCTAAACAAAGGAAGCCGAAGATGTCTATCTTTTTGTCACGTGTAAGAGGACAAAAGCAGTGCAGGGCCAAAGATGCAAGACTGTGATTGCAGGACGAATTACAAAGGGACGAAGCCCAATTTGATCAACTTAAGGGTTGACTTGAGTGGGCACTAGAAAATTGAACGCTTTTATAGAGTAATACTGTTGAAGAATCTAGGGCAAATAAGTGGAGTGTGATTCTTTGTTACTTAATAACAATTTGTGGAGTCTTTTTACTTTTTCTTGTTAGCTTAATCTTCTTCTTTGTATTAATGCATGTGTGTGTACTGTTGAGCCTCAAAATTACTCTTTCCCTAGCAATTCTTCTCATTCATTTTCTTTGTTTTTCCATAAGAAAGATGCATTCTCATCACCAATGACCGGTATATACTGCCTTGAGGAGGACATTTAGTGATTTACATGTTATGCTTTTATGTTTTGTTGTTTGAATAAATTTTTGTATATTAGCTACGGAACGCAGGGTATTCTACAGCTAATCGATTGTTCCACAGCTACCTTCATGTTCTAACAGGTTCCAGGTGTCAGAAGGAGAAACTAGCTACATGGGCAGCTTGGAAATCATCGTGACATGGACCCTGTCCTATTCACTTAGCCCAGGTCGACAAAGAAGATGGCATAAGACTATGGTCAATGGATAAGTCAAACGCAGAGACCGAAGGTAACATGAATTTGTTTCGTGGTTAATTAACACGTTTCACAGTGATGGGAAGCAACAACTACCTGTACCTACGGACTCCAACAACCACCTGTACAATCGAATCCAACAACCACCATGTCTTGGATTTATGTCTCCAACAACCGAGGAAGAAATTCCGCATATCTGTCTTCTACGTGTTTGACTGTAGCATGTTTTTCTCCACAAACAGTTATATGGTTTTTCTTATAAATACCTGTGTAAAGGACCGTAGAAGTTAGTAGTGATAGTAATAGTTTTATTGTGGAATCGAAGTTCTAGACTCTGTAATTTCTGGGCATTTCGTGTCCTTGTTTTTAATATGAAGACCGCATGTTTTATGAAAATTTGAAGGAGTTTTCTTGGAGTTGATTGAGCAAGCATAGCCTAATTAGTTGCAGAGGGCCCTTGCGCTGAAGAAGGTTTCATTTCATTTTATTTTCTTCTTCTTGTTAACTATAAATTCATCATTTTCTTTCATAGTGTTTATAATCATTTTCTTACTAACAATGTTTATAATGCAATTTCCATCATTTTCTTATTAACAGTGTTCATAATTTAGAGTAGCTTCCATTTGCTTGATCTCTTTTTAGTTTTTATCAGTGGTTTAGAAGATGAAACTCAGTAATGTAATCTAGTTTACTTCATTCACTGTTTTGCTAGTTTAAATTCTCAATTAGACTGATTAGTGTCATTTATTGTCTTTGCCATTTTATATTTAGTTTACTGACTCATGGTGTTAATGAATGTTTATGAAAAAACCCTTCAAGTTGATAATTCATCCTTAACTAAGTGGTTGAACATTTCATTTATGCAATGAGTTATTGCTGCATCTCTGTATTTGCTTTCTCTTAGATTAATGAAGTACATAATTACTTAAATGTCATCCCAATGAGACTTTCTCCCAAAATTGAGAGGCAGAGTAACCAAGTATTTCATTTAGTTTTATTTATGTAATTACTTAGACATCAATTGCAAATTTCACTTTCAGTTTT